>JBBBDQ010029229.1:0-198831 GCA_037127315.1 Ascarosepion bandense
ATATATATATATATATATGCAAGTGAATAATGAACGTAAAAATTGACAAGGTACAAAACATAAAATAGTATACATTTTGATTCGACATTGAAAGGACAATGTCTCATCGTATAGTGTGAAAAGAAAATGGAATCTTTTTTTTATTTGGCAAATTGTACGTGAGAGGTAGCGGGTGAGATATGGGGAATAATAGTTGTAAGTTGTCAGTTAGAATTTGAGCGAAAAGAGGGAAAATTTACGGGATAGGCGTGATTAATGTATGTGCTGAAAATTTTAAAGACAGATTTAACATTAGAGGATAAGGTATGGTACTTTAGAGCTTTATGTTCAGTCTTTTGGGTTTAATAAAAGGAAAAAATTAAATGTATATGGGGTGTGGAGGAGTAGGATTGGGTGCGATAAAGTGGCAGTAGGAATTAGTATTTTGTAAACATAAATTTTTAGTGAATTATACGATTACAATTATATTGTGTTTAAACTTAGTTTTATAATTAATCTATTTTTTAATATTTAACTTTAATTTAAAATTTAAGAAACCTCTTTTTATACTCTTTTTTACTTACCGATTTAGATGTTCTGGCCTGTTTGAGGATTTTTCATTTAATACTAGGTGTTTTATTTTCGTTTTTTATCTTTCAAAAATACTTAGGAACTGATGTCATATTTAAATGGTCCTTGTTATTGAAGGATGAGAGGTGATTGTAAAAGCGATTTTTAAAAATCTTCCAATGCTCCATACATAATAATTGCTTAACAAAATTCCTGGTATATATGTGTTCGATTTCATCCATGGAGACTCCTAAAGATGCTAAAATTTATATCGGTAACATAATGTACAATTTTAAAAAAGCTCTTTGAAGCCGGATGAGTTAATATTGCTTTCTAGAAAATTTCCTTTAAGAAAATACGAATCAAGTGTTGAATCTGATGTACAAACCAAGAACAAAGAAGATTAGTATTTTCTAGGTGATTCCTTTTAAATATGTGATTGAGTATTGTTTAGCGATTCATTGAATTTTTCAGTATATGTAAAATAGTCGTTTCAAAAATAGTAACAAAATAAACACTTAAATATATATAGAGAGACAGAGAGATCGCTAATGTTTCTTAACACATAACGAGTAAAGAGGATTTCAAATATATAAACTCCACAGTGCATATTAAACGCAATAAAACGACCAGCTTGTTTGATTGCCCGACATGAGTGAGCGCAGAAGCCATTGCAAAGCAAAAAATTATAAGGCTTACTAGGATTATGACTTCTTGGATAGTCATGTTTCATGTCATGTACGGATACGTCACACAGAAGGAGGCCAAAATTATATTACACGACATAGAGTAAAATTAATTGATTTTATATTCAGAATATTGCTGGAACCACCTTCAGCAATATTAAAATATCTATGAATAAATCATATTTGGAGCATAAATCTTTTCAAAACTATCTCGCAAAGTTACTGAAAGCCTAAAAAGAGGGATTTTTCTAAAATTACTGATGCTTTGAAAGCATCCATCAAATCATGTTTTTTTTCCATTGAAAAATATGACATGAACCGACGTTTTTTTATTTACTTTAATTTTGAATGATATTTTCAAATTCTGTTTGCGTTTACATTTTCAAACATAAATAAGTAAATTGTTATCGTTTTATCGTTTTTCATGGCGAAAATATAGATATATAACCTTTTTAATGCTGTTAAATATTTAACTTAAATCTCAAGAAAATGTCAATTAGGCTTTTGTTGTTGCTTATAATTAGTCTTTTAGTTGTGTCGCTGTCGATACATTCTCAAGATCTTATTAATTGGAATACTCGATTTTCTTATCAATGGCACTTGTAGCGGTTTGAAGATCATAAGAATTGAAAGAAAAAAGAAAAACAATGTTTTGCAAAAAATTAATATCTTGAGAATCTTTTCAGAAATCCAACAATATTTCAGTCTGAATTTCTGGAATGAGGAGTTGCCTTTGCTTGAATTTAAACAATTTTCATTATCATTACACAAATCGATATACACTTGACGAAGGCCAGATGGTACAAGTGCCGAAACAAAAGAAGACAATACTGCGCATGTAAGAAGTGTATATATACAACCAATTTATTCAACAAACATATTAATATTCTTTTAAACACTGTATAAACATACGCACACACTCACACACTCACACACTCACACACTCACACAAGCACACACACATATATATATAGGTGGTTTAAGAATAATTTTATTTATTTTAAAGCGGTTTCCCGCTGCAGAACAAGGACACAATTTATATAATCATATGTCGGCAAATCATCCATTTTAAAGAAAGTTTCTAAAGATGGCACTCTGTTGCTGCGTAGACTAGGGTACATTTGTTAGTTATCTTTAACATGTGTGGCAATGAGTTAAATTAAAAATGTTTCATTTAACAATAGCAGGATATTTATATTTTGTGCAGGCAGATTTCATTTTTATATACGGCCGATCGAATGGTAATGGGCACGAAACAGCACGGCTGCTTCAGATAGCATTTCCTGACCAATGGGCAATTTACCTTGTTTTAGTGTAAGGAATCCATCCAGCACAAAAATTTTAAAATTTATTTTTACATTGTATCTTTGAATTGCATTTTACAGTGTCTACCATCAGGTTAAAATTTCAAATCAGAAAGATTTGCGGTCGTATGTTTATATGGACATTTGTTTTTGTCTTGGTTAGTCGACACCGACCTTAAAGTGTGTAAAAGTGTATTGATGCTATATATATATAAGTAATTCAAAAATTCGAAATTTAATTTAGTTGAATGTCAATTTCAGCGAGAAAATACTCGCTACATCAGCAACGGTCGAAAGCAAAATCTTTATTAATGTCACAAAATTTCTCTACCGGAAAAATCCTGAAAACATATACATAAACCGGAAGTAGAAGATGGTGTGGGATTAAAAAAAAAATTGAAATTTTTAACATGACGTAAGAAAGGAGAAAGGAGAAAGCAGACACAGAGATTATGATTTGATATTAGAAAACCTTACAATACGTATGTAAGAATCAAAAGTTAAAAACTTAAAAATTAAACCGTGAAACCGTAATATAAATGGTAGAGAAAGAAAAGAAAAGAAAAATCAAAAGGGGTGGACAGGGAAAAGATAACAGAGAAATAAGATATAAAAAGTTTATATATATGATACATCATACGCTAAACAGTCTGTCTCCTTCTACCGAGCGAGTATAGCTCAAAAGTAGAATCGCCGACTGCCGCCAATTCGGTTGGGTTTCAATTCTGGGTAAAGCAATACGATGCCTAACAGTACTGATGAGCTGTGCTAGAGCGAAACAGGACTGACTATTTACGCTCTAACACACTAATTGAGCACTGTGGAAGAATGGCAGATTTGAAAGAAAAACAGTAGTTACTCTAGCACTTATGCATCGCTCATTCAGTAATGAATTAGATCACTCTAACTACTAGCCGATAATACGGCATACGCTAATAGGCCTGCCTCTTTCTACCTAGTGCCCATATCTCAGAGGTAGAATTGCTAATTCGGTCGGGTTAAATTCTGGGTAAAAGCAATCGGATGTCTAACCATACAGATGAGATGTAATATATATATATATATATATATATATATATATATATATATATATATATATATATATATATATTCGGTCTATCTTCTATATTGTGCGCTTTTACCCATAAATACGGGATAACTTAAAACTATATTTGTAATACGTCTGATCCGTTCACACACTTTATTTATTAGGGTAAGCATACCTACTTAATATCGATTAGAGCTTCGTACAGGTATTAGCATTTGAGTATATTTTACCCTTGGTGAGCTGAGACTTTCTCTAGGAAAAAGCAGCCTAAAGCACGAAGGATCAGACGTTAATTTTTCTTATAAAGATGAAAAACTATTTTACCAGAACGAAGGGCAAATTTTGTCCGGCCAGCATAATACACACTGTTTAACAAAATGAGGCATCTATTTCAAACACAGGTTTCCTCAAAGCAGAACGTTTAATCTCCTAAACCCTTTTTCTATTTCATTCAAAAACACATGCATATATATGTGTGAGTGGCCAATTTACTGTTGAACTAAGAACTTTTCCTTTCCCATATTTATACCTACTAATTATTAAAAAATTCTATAAAACTATATATATTATGATGATAACGACGAGACATAGACAATTTATTTTTATTAATGACGCGTTTTCCTGAAGAACCTTATATAATTTCTTCTGTTAAAATGTTATAAAAGCTGGAGACATTTCGCTTCTCCAGCGAAACGCGTTTTTAATATTTTCAACTTATCTCATCATCTTAACATTTGCTTCGTTTACTATCACTTTCCCTCTCTCTCCCCACTCTCTCTTTTTCTCTCTCTCACACACGCACGAACTTAATCTGAACAATAACATATAATATCACAATATATATCCCTTTACATAAAAGGTATAAACATTCTCCCTATATATACGCACACATATACAGATCTATGTATACCTACTTATGTACAGTCTCGCATGTAAATATCTACACTTAACTATTATAAAAAGTTGGTTTTTATCGAAAGCAAACATAGTAGGATTTTATTATTTCTAGTTTCTCATTACCTCGTCAAAACGGATGTTATCAAGAATTATTTACGACATAAATCTACAGCATTGAGATTCCCTTGACAAAAATATGACAAAACTGTCGTCCAGAAATGTGTACTCCCCAATGAATAAAATATTTATTTCAAATCAATACCGTTTGTTACATCTGATATTTTCTATTCCTGTCTGTCGTCCTGATTAGAATGTTTTCTCTATATTCCCTCTGATTTGCTGGAATGTTTTTCACTCTGACATTACGGTTTTTCAAATGTGTCTTGTTGAATTGTCAATATTCTAACTTTTCGTTTCAGTGTAATAGATCGTGTTACTTTACATCCCGTGATGGAGCATTTCTTTCTTTTGGTTTCATCGTAAAACGTCTTCGTTTTCTTTTACGAAAGCATTTTTTGGTGATTCTCAACCAAACAAAAGATGACCTTGTTTTCACCTTGCCCGGCCGTTCATGTATACGTCTGACATTTCCAATTCATATTGCACAATTGTTTGAAACTAAGATTTTTAAAGTCAGTATAGTAAAGTTTGTTTTTATGTGTCATTCTGCTTATGAAAAAGAAATAACACATAACTTAGAATTGGAACATAGTTATATCTCATATAAATTTCTCATGTAAATTTCTCCAATAACTCAGACCTTTTTTTTAACATCGTCTGATCAATTCTTATTTAAATACCCTGTTAGAATTCCATTCAATATTGACTAAACTATAATATATTTTTTAATGAAATAAATGTTTAGATGGTGTGTGTCAGGTTTTTAATATTCCTGGGTATGAAAATAAACTACACCAGGCAGCAAATTCTGTGATCAATATACTGAAAGTTTTCAGAAGAGCGGAATCATATATTGATTGCTGTTGTACCCAGGTTCACTCTGATTCAGGGTAGTAACACCTGTTAGGATCCTCGTTATGTGCAAATTTTGAACCACCAAACAAATGTAAAACACTCTGAAAGTATGAATCACATTTTTATATTAAAATACCAGCAATTAATTTTTTTAACAAAAGAAATACAATACTTATTTATGGTAAAATAACAACATTTCGTCTGTAATCAAAGCTTAGAGAGCGTTAAAATTAACCTGCAATCGTTCATACGACGCGAAACATAAACAAGCAACACATTTTTTGACGGCAAACTATTCCTAAATTTTGAAAATACTTTCATTATTGTAATGTATTAGAATAAGCAATATATAATGTAGTGTTTGTAGTTTTCATTTAATATAATATTCTAAAAATATAAAATGTTAAAAAGAAAATTAAATTTTCGTAAATATAATTTAGTTCTTACTTTTTTATAAATCATAGGAAAGACATTAGATAAAGCCATCAATTATTCAGGAAACAATAAAACGACAATTCATAGAAAGTAATTTGAACAAAATTAAGAAGAGATTTAAAATAGGGATACAATTTATAAAATATTATATCTACCTTATAGAGTGACAATCATAAGAATAAGAGAAAATTTTAGGCGAATTTATTATCGATCGACAGGGTCTAACCAACATAAGATACACAGAAAACATTGTTCTCTTGGCAAACACAGATGTAAAATTGCAAAGTTTCTCAGAACATTTACCAGAGAAAACAAGAAAGAAATATAAACAGTAAACAGGGTGGATGAATATTCTGTCCGAAATTCGTCATGTAAAATGCTCTTGGTAATGTATTAATGGGCGGATGATCTGAAATCAGATGGCTTTACAGCGCGAGTGTGTGAGAGCAAGAGAGTATGTGTCTGAGAGAGAGAGAGAGAGAAAGAAAGAAAGAAAGAAAGTGAAAGCGTGTGTGTGAGAGAAAAAGAAAAAGTGCGTATATGTGTGTGACATAGCGAGAGTCCGTGAAAAAGAGAATGCAATTGTGAGAGTGTGCGTGTTAGAAAGAGAGATTGTGCGTGTTAGAAAGAGTGATAAAAAGAGAGAGAGAATTACTTTAGCTACGACATTAGAATAAACCAGGTACATAAAAATATTATGCAATTAATATAATTAGAGACTATCTAAAATGCGATACAGACGTTCTATGGCACAGTGGAATAGATGAAAATGCGTTCCAAAAATTAAGTAAAACATTTTAAGATAATTATTTTTTACAAACAAATAAAGAGCTAAATGCTACGTGATATCTTTAGATTCTATAACAGGCAAAGAAAAAACTCGGAATAATTCTGATATGGTCCTATGCTCGTTTGCTAAGGAAAGAAAGGAATGAAAACAGAAGCAATGAGGAATATTTTGAATAGAAATAAAAAGGGTAAAATTTATCTTGCATCCAAATGCGGAAAGAAGTCTGAATTTTTGTCTAAATAATGGCAAAGTCGGGGCATAAGTTAAAGGATCAAACAAATTAGAGCTACTAGGTACACGAAGTCAGGAAAAACATTGATTTTCCACGGCCTGATGTTATATGTCAAACAAAGAAAATATATGTCTATTCATTATTGTGTCTAATAATGTTAGAAAATGATAATGGAGCAGTTGAATTATTAGAAAAATGTATTTGCACTTGCAATTTTCATATGAAAGTAAGTGCAAGAAAAGATGTCAGGGAGCTAAGCTCGTCGGAACAGAAGCCATTGAAATATTTGCAGAAGAGACAGAGTATAAACACATTCGCTCACTGAGAAATTGGCTGGAGTCGAGCTGCCAGATCGGTATCGATTACATTTCAGATTCTTCTCTTGATCCTGTTGAGAACTCCGAGATGAATAGCAGAGGCGCCTGACCGGATATGAGAACAGTATTCAATGCATAGGCCAATGGTTGATTTGTATATGTCTAAAATGGATTCAAACGAGAAAAATCTCCTGAGACAACACAGTGCCCTAAACTTCCTAGCAGTAGATTTAGCTTGATTTAATGAAGTCATTCTACTTGTGGTCGGCTGAGATTTTGAGGACATGGAGGCGCAGGTTATTGCTTTCAGGGAGATTAACTTGAACCATGCTGATGGAGGACAGGAGAGAGTTTATGGTGATCCATGGATAGCAGCTTTGTTTGAGAAGCATTAACATTTTTGAGCCATTACTTATCACAGACTAAAGGTCCTTCCTAAGATCAGTAGCGAGGTTTTCTTTGTCTTTTGCAGATTTCGTTTTTAGTGGGGAGTAAATGGTGGTGTCCTCAACTTAAATGCCTACTTTGGATCACATCAGGGAGATCATTGATGAAGATCAGAAAGAGCGTCTGACCTAGGATAGAGCCCTGGGGAAACCTGCGTTCGTGTGGTAGGATCTGGAGGCTTTCCCGTTCATGACGTCCTTCATTATGCATGTATGATAGAATGATTACATCAGGCACGCATCCAGTGATACCATAGCCCTGTAGCGTGCACAGAAGGCCTTGGTTCCAGACTTTATCAAATAAGCCATAGATAAGATAATCGAGATATTTAGGGCAACGGCTCAAGATTCGCTCTTTATATAGGGGTCCTAGTATATCTATTTGGTAATAGCGGATAGTACATCAGCAGTAGATCTGACTAATCTGAATCCATACTGTCTGTCGCAAAATAGTTTATGAGCTGCAAAATGCTAAAATATATCAGCTCGATGATAACCTCGAACACTTTGTCGAAAATCGGTAGGAGGATGATAGGGTGATAATTTTAGGGGTCCGATTTTTCCAAAATTCATAAATACCGGTACCACAGAAGAAGAACTCCAGCACGCAGAAGAACAGGAAGCAGAGATACACTAACTATAGAGTTTAGAGAGGAAAGAGGGGAGTGAAATGAAACATTTCTTAAAGATTATAAGAGATTCAGTTGTCTGCCCTAGCCTTATGGTGTTCAGTCTTTGAAATTATGTTCAAACACAGAGAAAGTTTATGTAAAAATCTCAGAGTTGAGCCTCAGTTCTAGGAGAGACGCCGAGTGTAGATACTCCAGACGAGTCAAAGGTGGAGTTAGAAAAAATCTGAGAACAATTGTGTAAGAAAATTGAGTAATTGCAACGTTCATTGTATGGACGCCAGCAGAATTAGTGACAGAGATTTAAGCCACTTGGTGGCTTAAAAATCATGGTGAGCATTAAAATCACAGAACAAAAATATGTTAGCAAACGGTGGGAGGAAGTAGCCTTATCTATATTGTCTGAGATACTGTCTAGCAGGGAGCAGTCGGGGAGTGTGAGGAACTGAAATATAAGTTAGCTAACCAGTTTTAGAGAGGAAAGACGGAGACGCTTATGGATGGTTATGGGATTCAAGTGAAGTCACCCTAGCGAGAAGGAGGTGTTCACTAACGTAAAACCCCACGCCATGCATATGGACATTGGAGTCCATACTTAAAAGGGGAATGTAGCTAGATATCGAGAAGTCAGTGGGGGGCATTGAGAGGTTACAATTGGTTTCGCAAAGCGCTAGGATGCCAGGGAACTGATCGTGGAGAAAGGATTTCACGCTGCAGAAGCTGATACGCATATCACAGATGATTGTGAAGGAAATTTTGAGTTCTTTAGGTGATTTTAAATTAGCAATAACGGTTATGATACGAAAAATTAACAGATGATGTAAGAAATGCAGTGTAAAACTTTACATTATTATTTTTTTTCGAATCATATTTTTATTGATTATTTCATAAAATTTGATTGTTTGAATATAAGCTTCAACATATGTGTTATTAGCAGTAGTAAATGCTTTAGTAATTTAACTGTGTTAGAATACCTAAAATACATTTTTGTAATGTGTTGTAAACTGTTGCTTTTTGCGTGGCCCTATATACATATATATTGTATGTGGATGACAAATATATTATGCTCTCGTTACGATTCAGCTCTCTAGAGAAGAAAATGTTAAAAACATATTCAACTACTGCAATATATGCGTTACTCTCGTAATGAATTGAGTTCTTTTGCTGATTGGCGTGTGTATACACTGCTTATACACAACACGCTAAAATTTCTCTTCTCTCATCCCATTTCAGCCAACAAAAAAACACAGTTTACCTTTTCTTTAGTTGCACCCATGGACCAAATTGATTGTGAAAAAGAAAAAAGTAATTATCTAAAAATTGTTGCAAATTTTGTGGTAAGAAATTATTCAATAACTATACGTAAAATTAGGTATAGTTAGCTTTAAAAGATTTTTACAGATTATTTCTATCTCAAATACAAATAAAGTTATAAATTTTTAAAATGCACATGTACTTTATAAACAACTTCTCTCTCTATATATATATTTAGTGAGCAAGAGGTCAAGAGAGAGAGAGAGAAAAGAACGAGAGAGAAGTTGCATGCAGTCACACGGATTTGACAAAAACTCACGTATCTCAATGCAATTTGCGTGATCACTGTGCAAAGTACACTGTCATATTTTTATACTATGATTTTCTCTTGTATTCAGATATCTGGTTCTACAGAAAGTTATGCAAATATATATATATATATATATTTATATATATATATATATATATATATATATATATATCATGGTTAGAAAGAAAGAGCTAAGCACATGAACACCAGTCAAAATGGTTCGGACCGAGTCAGCACGTAGCCCAAAGAAAAAAACCGAGACGAGTAATCAACTAACAATAAAGCGCTTAATACATAGGTAGAGCAGAATAAATAAAGTATACCTTGTGAGCCTAGGTTTGTTGACTCACTAGGTATACTTCATATAGATACTGTAAAAAAACAAAATATTTACTAAAACGAAAGGAAAGTTTGTTCTAACTAATGCGTTTCGTCCTTAGAAGGGCTTTATCATAGTAGATGCTAGGACCTTATTTGTAACATATAATTAAGCCAAGCGGAAAAAATATTTAAAAAACGCTCATAAATAAAAATCAAGTTAATTTAAATGTCTCAGTAAATTATAATGCTTCTTTCTTTAATCATTTCCCGACAATGAAGCCACTACCACGAAGTCCGGAAATATATGATAAATATTAAAACATTATTAATTAGACAGAACAATAAATGAATAGGAATAAAAAAGATAGAAGATAATTATACAGATCATGTGTAGATAGTGAAACTTAAGTTATATTTCATTAAAACGTACAAATCGACTTTTATATTATTTCATAGACGGAGGGAAACAAAGCAACGCATCACAAAAAAGTGCTGTTAATGGAAAAAGAGCTCTATTTACGCGTACATTTTTCAAGTGAATTGTTAGTTACCAAAGAGGAGACTTTAATATCTAACACGTAAACCTCTAAAGAAAATAGTCCTTGAGCTGACCAATTCGTACAGCCATTTGCAAATATTGTACATAATATGACCAGGAATATAGCATTCATTTTCAAAATATTTCCGATATGATGCTACCCTAAACACAATAAAATTAATCTCTTCATCGAGAGTAAACTTTTACTAATATTAAATCAAATCAATTTTTACATTCTTTTCCTCTCATTTCCTACGCCATTGACAACCTAAATAGTCACCTTGTTCCTTGAATAATTTTGAGCATGGTATTGAGAAAATATTCATTAAAGAACCTGAGCGTATTAAGTTCTTTAAGAAATTTTGATACGTGAATCGTGTATTAACGAAATAAATTTAATGAACCGCGTTTCTCTTTTCAGATATCTCTTCATATTCCAGAACATGACGATGAACAGGTTGCTGTTTCTGCAATAGTCATTAGAAAATATGCTCGTAAAATGACTTCTGTTCTATTCAAAGTTAACAATAAACGCCAGGCTTCCTTTTGATTTCCTGTTGGTTAGAAATCGTCATCTGCATATCCAGTATAAGAAATTCGATGAACCGTCTGATACTTTTAACTCTAGTTTTATTATCATACTACCTCTGTTTTTCATATTACTAGAGGCTATAAACAACTCTGAACTTATTACTCACCTGACATCACATTTTGATGTTTCAGATAATGTGGTTTTCTATAGAAGGTAACTGAAGTAAGTGAAAATAAAGTACAAAAAATATACTACTAGAAAACTGAATGCATGGTCATCAGTAAAAGAGGAGCCAAAAATTCCAACTATATGCAGAGAATACTAAAATCAAGCGGGTACAGAAATTTTAATGACGGGAAATGGAATCTAACAGAAGAAGGAAAGTTTCACACTGAGTTTCCACAACGGATTAGCATGTCCAAGGATGTGATGTATGTTCTTCAATATGGCAGTGAATGAGGGAGAATGTCCTGAAAGTTGTAGGAGGGTCTTGAACCAAACGAAATATGGTTCTACTGAA
This sequence comes from Ascarosepion bandense, assembly GCA_037127315.1. NCBI lineage: Eukaryota > Metazoa > Mollusca > Cephalopoda > Sepiida > Sepiidae > Ascarosepion > Ascarosepion bandense. Next base: position 11,784 of record JBBBDQ010029229.1, read on the forward strand.
AGATACTAAGGATACCATGAAGGATACTAAGGATACCATGAAGGATATTATGAAGGATACTAAGGATACCATGAAGGATACCATGAAGGATACGAAGGATACCATGAAGGATACCATGAAGGATACTATGAAGGATACTAAGGATACCATGAAGGATACTATGAAGGATACTAAGGATACCATGAAGGATACTATGAAGGATACTAAGGATACCATGAAGGATACTAAGGATACCATGAAGGATACTAAGGATACCATGAGCCGAACATGTGACCATCAATGAGGTTTTTGGTGAGAATGGAAACAACTATGAGGATGGAACTTAAAATTTGACATCATCAAAATACAACTTAAAATTATAAGTCATATAATGCAAAAGAAGGGCTAGGAGATTCTGATATTTACCTGTTAGATAGAAGAAAACAGAGATATTAGAAAGCAACGCATAACATAATGGGCTTAAACAAGCGGATGTTAGAGCGGCGTTTAGTGTGTGTAAAAAAAGGATGTGTGATAAGAGACACTAGAGGAAGGGACATGTGAAAGACCATGATCGTTTACCTCTTGAAGGGACACGGCACACAGAAGGTCAAATTCTGATGTATTAACTATTAGTGATGAAAGTTTCAGATAACAATGATGAAACGCGTTTGTTTGCTTTGAACATCTCGAAAGCATGTGATAGCATATCAGGTTTCTTTACAAGTTACAAAGTTATGTTATTTCTTGACGAATCATTAATCTGAGTTAATCTTTCTTTACATATCGCTAATTGAAGGTTGTCATGAAAGGTGAATCTTCTAAACTTTAGCATTAAATAAAGTATCCCTGATGTCTGTAATCTTGGAATACATTGTTCTTAATTTCCATCAATGATCATGTTGATGACCTCGGTTGTCAAGTCGATATCTATGCTGATGACGCAACTATTTACTCCTGACTTAAAAATCAATATGGTCGGTTCGATAAAGTAATATTGGTATACTTATGTCAAACTAGCAGTATAGCCCGGCGTTGCTCAGGTATAATGAAAGCTTTAAAAGTAATCCATGGTTCTGGAGCTCAGACTCTTTGGACGTTAGCACGAAAGACTAAAAAGCAATAGTCTTTCCCAGTAAAAGGGAAACCGTAGACTGAAAAAAATAAATGGATGTAAGTCAAATTTTGATTTACTGGTATCGATATAAAATATTTTTTTTCGTCGTAAACTGAAATTTGAAGGCTAAATGAGTCCTCTGAGAAAATGTTATCATCGCCGAAACTAAGAACTACAATTATAGCTAGAGCCAAACCCAAAGCAAAAACTAAAATAAAAGGGCTGAAAAAAATACAGACATGCAGGCAGATAAACAGATACACACACAAACATCTTGCCTTTTATATATATATATATATATATATATATATATATATATATATATATATATACTATCGATTTTATTCACTATTGTAAGTACTAGAACCTTGAAAATTCTGAATGTCGTTTTTTATGTCTTTGTCTATGAGTGTCTCAAATTTGATTAAAATCGGACCACTCCTTCTATAACCCGATTTTTTCGATTATCGATATGTATCTGGGGGAACTCGACACAAAACCTAGCTAAGAAAACTCGCAGACGCTTACAGTACAACTGTATAAATTTTCAAGTAAATAGATTCAGCCGTTTCGGTGTCTATAGATAACGGACACACCCACACACACAGACATACACACACAGACAAAGTTCCATTTATAAATAAGTTTAGATGATACGTAAAAACCTCTGTAAACAGGAGCACTGAATCCCTCGTTAATTTTAACGCCCCTCCACAAAGTCTATATCTTTATGTCAACCCCCAGAAAAGTGACTTGTTGCGCCTTCTTGGGGCAATGTTATCTGCTGATCTGATGGGTAAAGATTGTATTGAATTAATTGATAGATCTGGCGATAGAAACTTGGGTTTGGTACTAGACAAACCTTTTCTCCAGAAACTATCTTACATAAATCTATACAATTTGACCATGCTTTCAATATTGATGCCAAATATGGTCTTACTCTCTTGCCATATATTTAAAGATTATTGATAAAATTCAAAGAAAAATATGCAATATTATTGATCTTGACCTGGAAGCCAGGCTTTAGATACGTTTCCTCTGACGTAATGTACCCTCCCACTGACTAGTTTATGAATACATTCATGGTCATTTTTCTTGTGAACTCTGTTCTGTAGCACAAAAGTTATGAATTTGAACGGAGTACAAGCCTAAAAATAATGTGTTATATTTTTCCTTTTGAATTGGCTTGATATAACCTTATGTTATTTGATAACATTTTCTTTTCCCAAGTTTGTCACCTGTGGAATTCGCTTCCAGCTTCATTCATTTTCAAAAATTTAAATTTGATGTCAATCTCTATCTACTGTCTTCTTGATTCCTCCTCTTTTATTGATATTGGCTTTTAATAAAGTTTATTTTTCTCATATTTTTACATTTAGTAAAATTTGCATCTTAGTGGCTTTCTTGCTTTACTTGAGATGAAACGATTTAAAAGAAAATTATTAAAGACAGTAATCTGTGAAAGTGTCCGAAAATGACCAATTGCGAGGTGTAATTTTCTCCGTCCGAATTTACTTTACTTTGCAGCACTAACAAAAACAACTGGTGCATGACCGGAATGTCCGAATACGCCCGCCATAATTAACTGAACTTGCACCTTTCGATTGGCACTTATTTCTTACAGCAGGAATAAAAATGTCGATTTTGTGGATGCCTCTGTATATCATTTCTTAGGGCCTAAAATACTATAAATTTCTGAGAGGATGAAAATATGAAACCGTGTGTGTAATTTAATTTGTGGGTATGTTTGTGTGTGTGTGTCTTTCTGTGAGTGTGTGTGATCTTATATTCATCTAAATTTCTGATGAATCTGTAAAGTAATTCAGAATTTACGCATGTCTGGATATATTGTCGAATACTTGTTCACATTTACATCATCAAATTATTTTAAAAACGCTGATTTATCAAAACTGTATCGCCTATAATTTTCAGTGTTATCGGTGTTTTTTTTTTATCATTTTACTTTAGACTCAACATTAATCAAGTCAAATTTGGTTATCATATATTGTGTACAAATTTTTGCCCTCTAAAATGTCTGTTCACTTTCAATGAAAATGTTTCCGTCAAAAAGAGAAAAGAAAATATTAATGTTTTAGAAGCTGAAAAAAATCGAAAACAATGTCAAATTTATTGCAATGCGATAATGGAATCTAACTTCATCAGATTCGATAATTGCTAAGATATGAAAGTTTCGCTCGCCGTCAAACACGTTACAGGCCATAGATTTCGTTGGCGACTAAATACCAACTGTTATTTTCCACGCTTGAATGCACTCTAAAAGTGAATTATGGCGATTTGCCCACGTCTTCACATCTTTTCATAGAAAGCTATTTTCATAACAATCACCTGGCACAGAAGAAGAAGGATGAAAGTTAAATTGAAAAGGACAAGAGAGAGGATGTCACTGTCTACACGAACATACAAAATTGTTATATGGTGATATATTTTCATTTGTACATAATACACACATCCATACAGATGCATGTATGTTATGTTCCGAGGGGAGTTAAATGTACGTTGTTATTTGCTTATACATAATAACACCCATGTTTATATATATATATATATATATATATATATATACTGAGAGAGAGAGAGAGAGAGAGAGAGAGAGAGAAAATGTAGTTGAAGTTTAGGATATCAGTTTAATTTTTATATAGTAGATAATTTATTTACTTTTGTTATTTTTTTTTTAAGTTTACCTATGACAAAACCAAAAATAGATAAAATAACATCACAATTTTCTATGCAAATCCGATTCACGGTAATTATAAAGAAGATAACTATCCCCCCAAAAAGAAATTATAATGAAATATAACACTTTAGGTGACAAATATATGAAAGCTATATAATGATGCTATGATATTTGTCTTGTCTAAAAATATGTTCCGGATAGGGTTTGGTGTAACATAATATTCAACCTCTAAAATGGCTAAGATTATAGCAGAAAACGCTCGAATAAGTAAAAGCAAAGGATACTTTTTATATAATTTATATCCTCAAAGAAGGAAAATATAAGATCGCATGAAATATTGCACAATAAAAACATATCCATCACACCGTGTCTGTCATTTTTAATGAAACCTGTATAAAAAAAAATTTTGCTTCCTAAATTTACAATATATATATATATATATATATATATATATATATATATATATATATATATATATATAATATTTGAGTAGCAATCCCTCCTTTATTCATGTTTCTTTAAATTCAACTGATAAATAACTGCTACTGAACCTTTCCTTATCCTTTCTTGTGTATGTACAAGCGTTTTCATTTCTGGGCACAAAAAGTGTAAAAACTGTTCAATTGCTCTGCATATACGAGGTTTTGGGCTAAGTTTTATTCATCCTCAAGGGAAATTTTCTTTTTAAAATGTAAAACTAACCGGATTTAACAATGGTTTTCCTAAGTCACTCGTAGAAGAACAGATTATATTATTGTTTTTTAAGTAACTAACAGCGATAATTAACATAAAGTTAAAAACAATAACAGTAACATATTCTACAATAACTTATTACTTGTCTACTAGAAGCAAGACAAAATCGTAAAGAAATACATGACACTAGTTTATTACGTATTATAAAATTTGAAAACGCTAATCTTAACAACAAAAATCATAACATATGCCTCAAAATCAAAATTACAAAGAAGTGCAAGGGCCTCTTAAGAAACTGAGTGCGTGAACGTACAAAAATATTAAATAACATTAGCAATACAACTATATTTTTCAACACGACATACATTAAAACTACCTGAATACAGGTCAATTCGAAATCATTTGAAGATGCACAAAATCCTACTTGCATTCATCAAAATCATGTAAACAAAACAAGTATAATAGCCACATCCACATATAAGAAAGTTGAATAATCAAAGGAGGCATAATAATAGTAATAAAAAAATCACCAACCAGTAACCTTAGTTGTGAACTCGGCCAAAATGTGCTGACTGTCTATGAAAAAGTAAGCATTCATATTAATTTAGAGACATATATATAAAGCCCACATAATTAATCAAAATTAGAAAAGAATTCTCGCCAATGATAATGGTTAAAAGAATCAAAGAAACGATTTCGGTACAGTTTTTACTCACTAGGTGACCAAAAAGAAAATATTAGTATAAACAGGAGAAAAATTTAAAAAAAAATTAATCGCAATCATTTGCATTTAAAGAAACACACACACGCGTGCAAAAGAAAAAAAGCACACACAAACGCACGCAAAACCACACAAACACATACATTGGCGCACAAACACACATATATTTTGATATACTTCGATTTTTTTTAAATTTTAAATTTAATTTTTTTTTCTTTTGGTATAAACCAAATTAAATTAGGCATAGAATTAATAAAGAAATCACATTTTCAATTTATAATTTATTAAGATCTTAAACAGTGCTTCTACCAAAATCCAAATCCGCATCGAGAAACAGCCAATTAATAACATGCACCTAATAATTGAATATTGAATAGAACTCAGAATTGTGCTTCATGCGTAGGATATTAACATTATTTTACATAAAGTCTTTGGTGAATATAAAGTTATCTCGCTTATTCTATATTTGGGTATATATTAATTCATGTATCATTAAATATATATATATACACAAACACAACTCCCCCATATATATATATATATATATATATATATATATATATATATATATATATATATATGAAACTTCCTGGCTCGGCACAGCAAACCAACGTTCTTAGTATTAGATGCATCTATCGATTTGATGTTTTCATTCTATTTGAGTTCAGCTGAGAGATTGAGGCCGCCGAGGCGTAGGAAATTGCTTTCTGATAGATTAGACTGATGCAAATATTTGGAAGGTAGGAAAGTTTCTTTCTATCGGTTAAAGAGAAGCTTCGTTTTTGAAGCATTAAAATTTACGAGACATTTCTTACCCAAAACAATTTTAGATTGGAAGTTTTTCCAAAAGCAGAAGCGATGTTTACATAGCTAGTCTTGTCAAATTCCATACGGAGACAGAAAAAATGGTGGGATCTTCTGAATAGATGCCTACTAGGTAAGTGATTGCATAAAGAAGATCATTGGGAAATATCAGGAAAGTATAGTATCTAAGATAAAACCTTCAGAGACACAGGCTTTCACCTGAAAAGATTCGGAGCATGCGCATTGTGAATGACCATCATTTTACGATTTGACAGGAACGATTGAAGCAAATCGAGCAATCACCCAATTATCCCGTAGCTTTGTAGTTTTCGCAGAAGGCTATTATGATAAACCCTGTCAAAACTTTTGAGACATCCAGAAAATCAGCCCGAGTTTCTCCGTTGTTATCAGGGGCCGGGTGATGTGGAAGCCTTACTGCCTGTCAGAGAGTTTGTTGTTGGATATGAGATGTTGAATGATTTCATTATTGATAATAGACACTAACACTTTGCCAAAATTCAATAAGAGGTTAATAGGGCGATAGTTTTAAGGGTCGTAGAGGTCTCCAAATGTTTACAAACAAAAACAACAGCGGAGGATTTCCAACATGTAGAGATATATCTTAAGGATGATGACTGGAATTCAGTCACATCCAATTGCATTATGAGAGTCAATCTTAGAAATAATATTAGAGAACAGAGACTCGGTTGTTTAAAAATCACTCAGTTGAGTCTCAGTTCAAGGTTAGAAGTCAAGTGCGGGTACTCTAGATATGTCAAGTGCAAAGTTGGAAGAGAATTTGCAGGCAAAACATTCAGTCTTGTCTGATGTGGATGTAAGGACTTTAAATTTTTGAGTAGTGAAGAGATCGTGGATTTGCTGTTGTTTTCAAACCCGGCAATAAATCTTAAAATCAAACATGGGTATGCTGTTCATTCCATTAGCAAACAACAACTTAGCATCATTTGGAAAACATTTGCGTTCATTGCAAAAGAGACAAAAATACTATTATTATAGTCAGACGCGTCACTTCGCTAAAGCCGGAAGGCATGATTCCTTTTGGAAATGGCAGACAAACAAGCAGAAGAAAGCCAAGGGAAGAATAGGGTTTAAGTAAGAACTTTCTGGCTTGAATATAAGCATCGATGTCAGCTTACACCCAGAAAGATGTCCTCGGAGTTACAAGGGACATCACAAATGACGTCACGGAACGTCTCTTAGTCCGTTCATTGATATCAGTAAGATATGCAGCTGGTAAAAGTTTCTTGTAAGGAGACGGTGTGAGAAGAGGTATGAACAGAAATTGTGGCAAGGTCTGAATTACAAAAATGACAGAGCTGCATGATATAGCAAAAGTCAAGGATATAAGTGAAGTAATTGATCAAAGAGTCGGTTACTGGGAAAACGCGTGGAGAAATCAACCACTTGATTGAATGATTTGAAAGTTCATGGTAGGAAAAAGCAAGATCCCTGACAGTGTTTTCTTAAACTTGTCATGGTGGGGAATAAATCATCGGACACAATTATAATAGCGAAAGGATGAGATGAAATAGCCTTGCCTATATTGAAAAATAGGTGTCTCGCACGGAACCGTCAAAAGAGAAAGTGGAGCGTTAGAAAAAGGAAAAGTACTTAAACGAGATTAGTAGTGAGAGCCGCAGACACATGGAGGAATGATCCGGAGGTTAAAGAGAGTTGTGCCTGACACAAACGCAGATGCCATGCATATAAACATTAAAGCCCTTCTTAGAGATGGGAAGGTAAATCAGAAAAAGGGTTAAGGGTTTCCTGAAGGATATATATATATATATATATATATATATATATATATATATATATATGCTTCATTTGTAAACGGGTTATTACGAGACCTATATTTATACCATGTGGTGTCTGCAGGCGATTTGCAATGACTGATTTTACCGTTTCTTCAAGAACGCACTTGTAACGGGGATTATTGAACGCGCAATTTCCAAAATTACAAGAAATTATAACATGGTTGTATGCACTAATATATATTTTATGGTATGAATACACATAGTCATAATTTCAGTTTCTGTTCTTTCTTTCAGTAATACATTATATTATGTTATTAAATATTATCAAAAATAGAATTACTGAATGAAAGAACAGAAATAATGTCTTAGTTTAGCCATACCACAAAGTACATTGCAAGTATTCTTAACAATTATGAATGTATTTCTTATTTAGGAATTTTTTTTTCAAATTGAGCTTTTTCTATTTTAAAACTTTTTGTTTGTTATGATTTTTTTGCATGCCGACAGAATAATTTTATTTTTTTATTAAACCAATTACGTTTCTAAATTTTATAACTTTTATTTTCTTTACGTTCAGAGATTAGAATTTTTGCTCTTGTTTTCTTTTCTTAAATATCATTCTACTGACGATATTTACAGTTTCATAATGCAGTTCTTTTTCAAAATCTGAGAAGAACAAGATTGTCAAAATAAAGAAGATACTACTTCAAAAATCGCTATCTTAGAAACACTCTATTAATGAATAACTAAATATTAGGGTCATGCAAAAGTTCTACACAAAAGTGTTTAATTAATTATCTTTTAAGTATTTAATTTATTTTGATAACTCCAGTTGAGTGGCCATTGAGGGCAGCAGACCTCACACCCTTGGGTACTTTTATGTGGAGCAATTTGAAATCAGTTGCTCATCAAACGAGCCTAAGAAAAGTTGAAGAAAATATTATATATGAATGGATGAAAATGACAAATGAAAATCCCGACGAGTTAACGAATCGTGCAGGCAAAAAATTTAAATCTGTTTTGAAAAAGAATTTTGAGCAATACATAACTATTAATTATATAGTCTGTAAATACAATTCTGTGACGTCTGTTGCTTCATCAATTAGTCCCTTTGTCAAACTATACAATACAAATCTTATATTATCCAACAATTACTTATAAGATACAAATTAAAATTGCACACCCGCAAAATGGATCGAAATCATTAAAAACATTTTAGAAAAACCCAGACCAAGTCAAATTTCACGAGTCAGTGTCAGAAACAGGATTCTGGATTCTGATTGGACAGGAAATTGAAAATTGATTTATGACGTTTTTCACACCTAGCAGTGAAAATGTCCGATGGAGCGAGTGACATGAGAAACTTCACTATTTACACCACGTTCTGTAAACGGTTAAATGGAATCCAGCATGGAAACGGTTAGTCGACGGACCTTGCTGCAATGTAACAAAAGAAACTTCATGAAGCCGACCTGGATGTAAGGGCGCGTCACATATTCATTCAACCTTTACTTCCAATTTTCCTTTTCTTTATTTTTACTCTACGCCGCCAAAGAAAGAAGCAAAAACATCAACAAGACATTCCAAGTAGAATTTCTCACCCCTCGGTAACCTACCAAAAAGGGAAAGAAACATAAGACTTTACATTCTACTACTATACAACCATGAACTTTAAACTTCTGTGGGATATTTTAAATATCTTCATTTCTAATTTAACATTTTTAACCTCAAATCTACATGCATTTTCTCTATGAACATTTTTCTCACAAATATTTTATAGTGTTCAGTTAAAATTTCACATATTTTTCTTCTTACAATTTTGTTGTTCTGTTAATAAATCTTTACTTTAATGTACAGCGAAATATTTTATACATCCACATTTCAACATCAACATTCAACCTTCTGATAATTAAATTGTGGGTACTTTGGAAGTGTTTGGCCAATTTACCAAGCATCACTGAAGCCCCTACAAAACCCCTTTAAAATAGACATTAGCCGATAGGAACGATCTCTATATAGCAATGCAAAGAAAATAAGGGGGTTATAAAATGCAGTTGTTTACTAGGGAATGTAGCTGAGTACAATAATTTTTTAATCATTGTTTGGAAAAAATTAAAGGTTATATTATTTAACATGCAAAATATTCCCACTATTTTTAAAACTTTATAATGTTTGAAATAACAAATACTGATTTGATAAAAATGCAATATTGTTTTTTTGCATATCTTTAATTTAAGTATATAGAAAATATTCACGGGGCAGTTCGCCCCAAATTAGCGAGAACTATAAACAAATCTTAAGGCCAAAGAAGAAAACACTTACGCATATAGTGATGTGCGTTGTGGTGCAGTGCATATCGGCGGCTTGGAAGGAGAACTCAGAAGCCGAGTTCGAATTTCAGTTGAATATCTTACATTCATTTACGCGCAGATACCATTACAAAAGGCATTAACTCGTCCCTTCCCTCCAGTTATGTGTTAAATATTAGGACCGATTGGGTTCTATAGCCTTGGCTGGCAACCAATCTACAGCAGAAAATAATGCAAACTCCTGGGCGATAGTCCTCTGCCTAGTCAGTCTTTCGAGTCATGATCGCCCAAGATTGTATAACGTATGGCACTTAACTGACTGAGTTTATACTGTGTGATCAACATTAAGCAATCATGAAAAGAAAAAACATATTTCTCAAAAGTACAGTTTACCATGAGGTCTAATAAAATAAAATTAAATTAAAGAAATTATTAAACCGCAAAATAGGATTTATCTACACAAATCAGCTCATTCAAATTTCATCGTCGATGTAGAGTTTGAAAATCTCAACAAATATGTTAACGATAAATTCAACAATACAAAATACTGGAAAGATTTCAACATGCATTAGCCTGTAACACAAAATTATAATCAATAAAATGTTCATGTGTAATTATACATTTAATATATTATCCCTTTCGTGCGCGACTTTCGCCTCACGCTGTATATACATATAGAGCAACCATATACTTCAACAGATATTCCTAGTTATTACAGTTTGATATTTTCATACTATGCTCTCCTATTTTTGTGCTCGATAAAGTTTAATTAAAATTTAGTCCTTTCATTCAATTAACGTATATCAGGACCCACGAACTATTTCCAACCCGGCATTAATATAAGAATTTCGGAGAGTCAATGCATTAATGAGTTTATCTCCAAAACTGTGATTATATCTTTACCAATAGATTTTTAAATAGAACCATTATGGCGTGTATAAGTTATAACGATTTGAAACCACTTAAGCGGCAACACGCAGAAAAGTTCTTGTCTGGTCAGCATATATCGATCATTTCTTAAATGCAATAAAAATACCCAAAGGGCTGCAAACAGATTTGAGGTTTGTATAATAATTAATGAAAACGAACAAATTCACACGCAAACACTCAAAGGAAAACGCGGGCGCGAACACACACACACATACACACACACGCACACACACGCACGCACAAACACAAACACACACACACACACACACACACACAGAGAGAGAGAGAGAGAGAGAGAGAGAGACCCCCACCACACACAAACACTGGCAAATGACGATAGATAGACACTTATAACAAAAAACATACAGGGAACCATGGATAAATAGTCATTTAAATTACTACAAAAATGAAAATAACACTGACATCTTATTTTAGCAGATATATTTATCAAAACTATACAAATATATTATTATATATCTTGAAATACTAAGCAGTAAATTTATTCAATTTACATAATTAGAACGATCGTTTTCATCTTCGTTGATATTTTTACGACGTTCCGACCGTTGTACGCCCCTGGCATTTTCTGGTGCTGGGAATGTAACAAGAAGACCGGAGAAAAGAGTTGTAGAAAATTCTGAGTTTGTCTTAAGGTTATGGTTGAAGCTAACTGTGATTTAGTCAATAAATTAAAAATTGTTATATACTTCTGACATAAGGTTGTATTTACACTACTGACATTATTCGGACTATCATCCTCAACTTCGTTGCCGTTTTCACGATTTTAGGCGTTTTTATGCTTGAACCTTCTTCTGTTGCTTGAAATATCGAACCGAAACCTTTATTAGGATCACTGTGCTATAACATTCTCATTTCTTGTGTGAAGCCACTTCTGGTAGGTATGATTTATCTCCCTGAAATTCACTTGCGGTTACTCTCAAGGACACATGGCCCATTGGTTATAGAGGTAGGTTAATTCCAAAAACTTGAACCAAAAAATTATGAGTTCAGTACCAGGCCACAGCAATGGTGAGTTTAGTTAGATAGCTCACAAGGTATGAGAATGATATGCCCCAATAATCGTAAAAAAGGGTACGGTTGGAAATTTCTAGATCCAGAAGATGACTGTAACGTACAACTGACGAAATGCTGTAAAAATTGGAAACGAAGATGAGAACGATAGTGCAAATAGTACTTTATCTCAGAAGTACAGAAACAGTAAATTTATTGACTAAAATAACCATTGGTCTCAACCATAACCTCAAATCAAATTCGGAAGCCTCTGCAACTCTTCTGAGCGGTCTCTTTGCCATAATCCTTTCGTTCAGTTTCATGCTCAAATGTGTTAATCAATATGGTGGCATTATGGCTATTTAGGTTCTTAAGTATAACGTGTGATGCGGTCAGACATTTTGTCTGACAGCCCTCATTGGGTTCTCCTGATTGTTTGGAATAGTTCAGATTCCTCTTTCCAGATATGGTCTTCCATTAGTTACTTTCTTAATCCATGACAGAACTACCTCCAGAAGATACTTGATGTAGTCGACCGTGTTGATTCTGAGCCCCTATGAGAAGATCAATAGAGGCATAACATCGCTATCACTAGTAATCACTCTAAACGCATTCGTAATCACCATTAAACTCAACCAACTCTTTCCGAAACCTCTGCACAGTGATAAGATTAACATTCTGCAATGTTCGTATTGTGTTTTTGGCTCGCCGTTTCCAAATTACTGGATTTGATAATTGTGTCAAGGTGCTCTTGTTCACACAGCCAATGCCCAACTGACCCTACTATATTGCGCAGTTAACAAATTCATTAACAAACAACGCGCCTGTGCGAAATGAAAGCAAAATAGAAAATGGCGACAATTCCTTATTACATCCTGTACATTCGAAGGTGTACACCGTTTTGGTAGATAGAAATTATATATTTGTATTTTCTGTTTTCATACGCATGTATAAATTAATAATTTCCACGCTAGCATACACCCAAGTGCCGCTTCATTAATTAGATTTTCTTAATAAGGAAATGCGTACATATATAAGTTTGCGTATGTGAATTCTTTGCATATGTGTATTGTTCGTATATAAAATAAATCCTGATTCTCACATTCTGGTACGAATTATTTTCTTCATAGTTTAGTAAATTTTTTCCACTTCACAGAAATTTGAAAAAATAAACTCTCATATGTATTTCATTTTTTTTCTGAGAATTCATTTTACTGTTTTTACAAGTTTTAGGACTTTTAGGACTTTTTTTAACGGAAGTTGAAAGGAGATAAAAAAAAGGATTTTAATTCAGTCAAGATCGAAATCAGATGTGATTTGGCTGACTCAAGTAAATGAATAAATTTACTCGGCCTCCCCGTCAGTTTTAATATTATGATTACTTATGTATACGAGCTAAGAAAAAGTATTTCCCATCATATTACAATGAAGAAAGTGTGGTCACAGGTTTTGAAGTCCTTCCATCTTAGATGAGGAGAAACATAGCTCCAGTATATGGGGCGATAACCACGCATCAGTTAGACCTCATTGTCAGTGGATACCTTTTGTGCCAATCAACTAAGTTAAAAGAAATACTCGTATGATTCACGGTTTACAATCACTGACGGAATAATTCAACCGTTATATTAGCAGATATGTTTATCGGTAAACAATTCTTGGCTGAAGAGAGGTGAGTATATAATTTGGCCCAGGGGTCACGTTGAATAGGCTGCATTTAGCGGAGAGCCAGACTTTCTAAACTGATCATATCCATCATTTTAAAGAAATATTTCATTTAATGAGAAGTGTATTAGATACGAAGTAGATTTAATAAATAAATAAAACAAAAACAATAATGATACACAAAGAATGTTTTATTAAAATTGTTCACATGCATAGGCACATAATTCAGAGCAAGTAATACAATGAGACAAACCCAATCTCTCACACTTTTCTACATGTCTTTTGAAATCGGTACTGAGGTTTCTTGTTGAAATCTTCATGTAAGTTTATGTCAATCATTGAAGATATATTTTTACATTTGGTGACGTTCATGGTAGAAAAATTTGTTCACAGATGTATGTTGATCCAAAAATAGAAAACATTTTCCAAGAAAATCTCTTTAAATATAGAATGTGTCGTTTACTCTAATAAGTTTGAGAAAATATTATATTTAAACATTTCACCTAAATGCTTCCTCGGGTCGCCGAAAACTCTCAAGAATTTCACAACACCATGTTTAGTATATTCGCTCTCAGTTCATTATTTTTCAGTTGGCCTACCTTTCAGTTTCTGACCGAGCATTTGACTCAGTATACTTTTCCCATATCATGGAAAACATTATTTTGAGAAGGTTCTATGTTTCTTTATGTCGGAGATCATCATCAACCAAGGATTGTATAATACTGATGATTCATTATCTGAAAATACAGGCAAATTTAACATAAATGATTGCTTAAAAAAACTAAAATTTTTTGTTTTTTAAATGCTTGAATGAAGTTTATAACAATTTCATTTATCGTAAAGTGAAGTACATTACCAAGTACGTATATCCTAAAGTGAAGCATATTAACAAGTACTTTTATCCTAAAGTGAAGTACATTAACAATTATTTTTATTGATAGATAGGTTTTCTGCTGCTTCCCTTTGTCTCTCTTGACATTTTAATAAAATAATCATTTTTTAAAAATCGTCTTTCTACATTTGTGTCAAATAAATTTCAACTGTCTTAGATTTGAAATATGTGCCATTTATTTTTATTTTTATTGTTCCTAAACCTTTTAAATTCTGCCATAGTTTTCCCAATATTCACCTGTAAGAAACGAATTTTTATTCCGTCAAGTTTCTTTTGCGTCTGTGAAGAAATTGGGTAAGATTCACTGCCATATAAAGGGACTGATATTACCTAATATTTCAGTACATCTAGCATTATATTATTTATATTGATCGAAAATTCGTCCTCATTTATATTGAGATATTCATGACATTTCGGTCGATGTATGCTCTGGCTTTCTTTCGGTGATTGGAATTTCGAACAAAACACTCACTGGGTTTATTATTTCCGTTCCGTGTATCATGTCACTTCCGAAAGACTGAGTCATCTACGTTTAACTCAAATCCCTGAGTTTTTTTTTTCACCACTACTGCAACCAGATATTGAACGCACAACTCTTTGGATCAAGACACTGGATCTAATCAACGCTTTTATCCACTGGGTCATGTGTCGGGAATATGGCAATAAAGATGGGGACAACACTCTGAACAATGTAAATACTACCTCATCTCAGAAATGTAGACAAAACAGTCTCTGTTAGTAAGAGTTTTCCAGTTACCTATTCTTTTGAGTACAATTTCTAAAGGCATATTTTAATATTGAATATTCAAACACATATTCAAATTCCACAGTGATTTCATTTTTACCTAAGTGAGTTATTTTTAAATGGTTTTTAGTGTTTATTGTTTGAAGGGACCTACCATCAAATTTTTCAATTTATTTTTTACAATTCACTCTCATTCTTTGGTTTAATTTGCTCTACTGGATCTGGTTTTTCCACTACCGATACCCCAGTTCTTGAAGCGGGCGTCTGAGCTATTGGTAGCTCCAGCATTTTACTAGCTTGATATATTTGCTGAAGCTTTCCAGTTCAATGTAATTCGGATGCCGATTTAAATTGCCGGATTTAAAAAGGTAATTGTAAAAATTTCTATTTCTATTATTGAAACTAATATTCGAAATACATTAAAATTACTTTTACTAGCAATGTTCTAAATTTCAAAGGATTTCTCCTCTACGTATTTATATATTTGCTTCTGTTGCTCTAGTTTCCGTTCAAGTATACAAAGCCTTCTGTATGTTTTAGTTTTCGCCAATGTCTGTACCTTTTCTTTTATTTGAATGATGATTAGAAATTCCTTTTTGAATGTATCTACCTTCAATATTTTGTATTTATGTTTTGAAAATCATTACCATTCTGCGGCCAGATTTGACCTCTGTCACTGCCATAGAGAAAAAATTCCTACCTTCCATCAGTATTGATCTCACTAGTTTCCAATACACTGTACCGCCTTGGGCTCTCACTCTCTTAGTCACCCTGAAGGGGAACGACGGCATCGTATCAATAGCTCTAACTTCTGCTCGGTAGGTTGGGTTGCTGTACCCGGCAGTTCGTCAGAATCCATCTTGCATTTATAAAGATTTGTCATTCGTCAGTGCATTGAATACTGTTGGCATATCTGGGCGAGTGATTCTGCTATTCAGTTCGAGGTTCTTGACAAAAGAAATCGATCCCGATTTCGGAAGTAGACTTCTGTCACTTTCTCACCGAATCGATGTGGCTTCTGCTCTGACATTCTTCTCTCCCTGTTGCCACGTCTACACGAATTTACACGAGCTACTAGACTAGTAACAAGACCCACACTCTTACAGTCAAAAGCGTCAAATATCGCAAACACTTCTAATTTCAGTTTCTTTTATGGCACTTCCAGCCATTTGTATACTTGCGTTCCTGGTAGCAAAAGTCTCAACGTGTTTTAACGGCAGCGTCAATTGGCATCTTTTATCTACTTGATTCCCATTGTTCTTCCATCTTTTCTACGATATTCTCTGTATCTTGTTCTTCTTTTTCTCGCTCTTATCTCATGCAACCCGCCTGCGCACCAGTGTCAGTATGCCTTGCTTCGGGTGAAACGATTAAAAAACAACCAACGGTCATTCTAATTTCAGGGTCGCATTTTCCATACATTGTTAAATATTTTCACGATGTTTGAATTTTTGAAATTGTTTGATTTTCTCTATATTCTCTCTTTTTACAATACGTGTTCATTCTTTCATTCACACTTTTCTTTACTGCCTTACGTCGGACTTCCTGTTGTTTAATATCTGTATGCTATCAACAATCTGTCAACTGCATATTGTAAATTGTAAAAATCGTGACCGCCACTAATGAATACTAGTAGGACTTCTAACTTCAATAATAATGTAAAATTAGCACAGCATGAAATGCATATCTTTGTTTTATGCGCATTCTATTTTTTACAAATTACTGAATTTACTTTCTAGAATATAATTACTTGGATTAATCTTTTCACCTTGCTTCATAAAATTGATCTTCTATTCTTATTGTTCTAAAAATTGGCCTTTTTCAGTTGACAGGTGTAGATGATGAATTCATGATTTTTTAGCTGCATTTTTTAATTCACTAGTTTAGCATCTTTTTCTACTATTATCTCAGCTAGAAGATAACACGAATAGTTTAATACCTTTTACTTAAATCGACTCTGCGAGTTTTAACCTCTTTCACAGACACTGAAGAGCATAAAAATTGATTAACTGCATCTTGTTAAATGAAAGTTATGAGTGAAATTCAATAGACATGGTATAATATTAAACGTATTTCGTTAGATCAATTAAAAGTAAAGAATTCAATCCTCATTAAAAGATATGGTATGAAAAACACATAAGTGAAAATACAGTTGCAACAAAGAGAAATGCCTGACAATAACCAAGCAAAATATTGAGAAACAAAAAATTTTGTTTAGAAGCGTAGAAGTGCCAGAGTGTTATGTCCTTCTGTATCTCAATAAATATTGGGTATTTTCATCACAGATGACGATGAGACTTAAGACAACAGAAAGTTTCAGAGAAAATGGACACAAAATGAAAATTTATACTTGAAGTCAGAATGAATAACTTTACATTTCCAGTGTACATAATGAATTAAGAGTCCTTAAATCATTAACACACACAGGGCAAGTTAATTGCAAGAAAGACAGAGAAATCAACGCATATAATACCTTATCATTTTACGAGCATTACTGGTATCATATAGGTAAGGAGTTATAACAAAAAGACAAATTTTGCTATGAGCTAAAAGGGACAGAAAGATTTGTAACACTACAATCACCCACGTCCGTGAGAAACAGAATGAATGAAAACAGTGTCGTAAAAAACATCAAATATTTCTATTACGGTTTGTTATTAGCGTCTTACTGACGAAGAAGACGTTTTGTTAAGATACACTCAATTAAAAATAATAAGTAAAAATATATAATTAAATATTTCATTCGCGTTACATAGAAATTTCCGTTACAAACATATTTTTATATTTCACTCAGATTTTATTACTTTCTTACATCGTCTTCTCTGATCGATGTTAATATGCGTAAATTTGGGTGACGTAAACATGTGTGGGTGTAATTTTTTGTAAACACATAGAAATCTGAAGATGCATAGGTTTCCAACGGTGCCTTCCACCAGCTAAGCAAAGTAATAAGATGCATAAACATTTCCAGAAAAGTGTCCTGACTTGTTATGTAATACGGAATATCAGGCAAACTATATGGCAGTAAATATTTAGAGAAGAATAAACTTGTTAGAAATGTGGTTTTACAGAAGGATGCTGAGAATATCATAGACAAGTATATAAGCAACAACGCAGTTGTAAAGCAAATGGAAACATACAAATAACTTAAACTGAACATCAAGAAGGCACCTAATGACTAAAAAAGGCTTGGAAAATTGGATACTTACATGACCAATTGAAGGCAACTGAGACAATAAAAAATCAACACATAGACGACATACAGAGCATTTGTAAAAAGATGATGGAACAAGGTTTAGGAAAGATAGCATAACTATAATATTTATTAATAATAACAAATCACAGGAAATTATGGAGAGCCATGATCGCCAAAGCTTTGAATGTGCCATGAAACAAAGAAGAAGAACTACTCCATCGCTTGTACGTATTTACTGTAATAAAATTTCAATAACGAGCTGCTGAAAAATAATAAATTTTACCACAGTATGCTTTTGTCCATTGTTCAGTTTTTCATTTCTGCAACCAGTTTTCTAGTTCTTAGTTTTCGGATAAACAGAAATGCACATGCAAAATTAATAAAACTATGTATTATCGACTTCCCAGAATGATTTTATAAATGTAAGAAAAATACCGATTGTACATGCTAGAAAATAAGGCTTGATTTCAATAGGTAACTTATTGTGATTGTGCAAAATTCTGAAAACAAAGCCATGTATTTATTTTCCGTGAATAAAAAACTACAACGAGTACGACAATATCCGTTTTCACAACCGACTTATTTCAGAACGTTTATTCTCATAGTAGAAGATATATGAAGATTTTTTCCGTGCCAGACATAATCATCCTTACATAACATACACAAATGACCCTGTAACTGAGAGAATTATAGAAGAAAAAATTATTTATTTTGTATTTATACCGTTGTGGGCATTATTATTTCCGTGAAATAATAAAACCATAGTTCGGGGATGGGACAGCTGAAAGGAAAAAGAATAATAAATATGTGTTGTTCTCAAATAGACTTTTATGCTAGTATGCTATATGTAAAATTATATATATATATATATATATATATATGGTTAAATAAAGAAAAGAAGAGGAAACCTATATTTAGCCCGAGAATGCGTTTTGTCCTCTGATGTATTTATCAAGGCAAAAGTGAAATGAATGTTATTTTTAAAATGTTACTTATAAACAAAACATTGTTGGTAGGAGAAATAACTCTCACAAATTATTCATGAGATTAACAGAAAATTTTAAGTATTTTTAAAAGCGTCATAGATCATAAAAGAAGAGAGTACTTTCATGTGCAGTATGTGATGTGATGTTTAAATGATGAGATTTAAACTGTTTTCTTTCTATTTTTATTATGTATGTTGGCCTGATAGAGTATTACTTCTAAGAGAAAATGTGAGATTGGAAAAAATGGGGTGTAAATTAATATTTTGGTAATATTGGATGGTGGTGCTATGGTGGCAATATTTAAGTCGAAATTGTGGTCGAATATATTCCTGTGACTCATTTATGCATTCGATGTTATTATTTGTGATGTCTCTTCTGTGTTCATATATACATTTTTTAATTTTTACATGTTTTTAAAAACAAACACTAATAACGAACAAGCAGGTATACAAAAATTAAATTGCCAAAGTTATTCATCAAAGTACATCGGAGAAACAAGTAGCATTTATTTCAAGTTATTACGTGCCACGCGTCACTCGAATATCTATTTTAAAAAACTTTATAATTGATTGAATTGTTTAGAATTCTAGAATTGTTTCATACATTATACTTCTCTAATTGCGAGATGCTTTTGTTATTGTGATTTAAATAGTATACTTGTATTTTCGACCACAATTTTCTTTAAGTTTTCTGTGAATTATGGGTTAATAAATGATCTGATATTGCACTTTGTCTTGAAAAATATAATAGCCAATGACCGGAAAGATATAAAATATCAATAAAAGCGAACGTCATATAATAGGACACACAAAGATTTATCATCCAAAACATATTTTGTGTGAACAAAAACATATAAATAAAATATTAGTCAACAATAATTTTCCGTTCTTTCTCATTGATAGAACAAATTATTTTCACAAAAGATACATAAAACTAGTTATAAAAATAGCGCAAAAAACAAATTTTACTGCAACCAGATGTACAAAAGTTATAAGCAGGACGAACTCGCTATCCAGAAAATAATTATATACTTCAGAGATGGGAAGAGTATGTTGGAGATCTCTTCCACGATATGATTGAGTAATCAACAATGCACAAAAATATGGATGTACCAGAAATATATAAAACAAAATTAGAATAAGGAAACTGGAGAGAAGCAAAGCAATATGACCCGACTAGACTTGGCAGAGATGCACAAAAACTTTGATATAACATGGAAATGACGTTAGGATAATCAAGAATCTCTACTGGCATCAAAATGCTTGCGTACAGAGAAAAAAGTGAATTTAGCAGCTATACAAAAACAGAAAGAGGCTTAAGACTAGGATAGGTTTTTTTACCGGATTTATTCAAATTATGCAGCAAAATAATTATGAGAGAAATAAAGCTTCGCTGGGGTTTGTTCATTGGCGGCCAGAGTATCAAAAGTATAAGACACGTGGAAGACAGAAAAGAAAAATGCAGAAACTCTTATAGATGTTAGCAAAAGAAAGCGAAATGAAATGGCTGAGAATGAACGTAAGTGCATATATGTTCATCAGCTAGAAGAAGACCACAATATGCCAACTACATGTCAGAAAAAGTAAATAAGGTAAGTAAAGACATTTAAATACCTGGGAAATGTTTTGACAGTGGATGAAATGTGCCACATGAAGATCCAAAGATGCACTGCCATTGCCAAAGAAGCTTTTCTGAAACTACACAGAAGAGAGAGACAGGTAAATCACATTGGAAGCCAAGAAAATAGTTCTGGTTTGCTATGTGATATATATCCTTATGTGTAGAATTAAATGTTAGACGACCTCATCACTGATAAAGGAGAGGCTTAGAGCAGCAGAAATATAGTTTTACAGTAGAATGTTGAGGATACAATGGACTGAGCACATGAGAAAAGATGAGATGTTGGAGAGGATGACACAAGAAGAAAACTGATGCTTAACACCAGAAAGTGATGGATGGCGTTCCTGGGACACTTAAGGGGGAATGAGAATCTGAAGAATTTAATACTCATAGGACGGATAGAAGGAAAGAGATAGAGGGCAATGAAGTGTGGGATGTACTTGACACGGCCGCAGAAATGGATAGTGGAGCAGGGTTTGGGAAAGATATAAAGAGAAAAAATATTAAGAGTAGCAAGCGACACAGCCAAGTTCATGTCCATGAATACATACCTTTTGAAAGGACACGGCACTTATATATATATATATATATATATATATATAAAAGTGATGCAGCAAAACATATCTGTCTGCGGATGACTATTTCCGCTCTCACACCCTGGACTAATGGAAGTGTTTGATAAACAGTAGCTACTCTAGCATATACGCATCAATCATCTAGCAATGAATTAGAACACTCCCGGCTGTTTGGCATGTATAATGATAATATAGACACTAAAAGGTCTGCCTACTTCTACCTAGCGCCCGCAGCTCAGAGATAGAACCGACGACTGCCGCCAATTCGGTCGGGTTACAAGCCTGGGTTAAAACCAATCGGATGTCTAACCGTACTGATGAGCTGTGATACATCGAAACAGATCTCTCTACGGATGCATATATATATATATATATATATATATATATATATATATATATATATATATATGTTAAATACGTTCTTCCAATCGAACAAACAAATATTCACATTTAAGATGTACTAAAATATAAAAACAGCTAACTTCGTAAGCTAGAGTAACTCTTCAGGAAAAACCATATCTTATAAGGTAACCATTATTCATGATATCAAATCCGCAGACCTACCACTATTCGTTTATTTTTGTTGTTTCCACTCAACCAAGGCGGTACCACCACAGATGCACAGGGGACTACATAAGAGAGTAAAAGTTCAGGCAGAAAGAGAGTGAAGAGAAAGACGAAACAGTTAAAGAGGTTTTCAGAGAAAATGTAAATGACAAATGGGAAAACAGGTATGAAGATAGTTGCGAAGGTAGGAATAAAAGAAAAGAACAATATAAACGGCGTGATGTAGAAAGACCTGGAATCAAATAGATATGAGATAGGAACTGACATTGCATTTAAATTTATGCACGTTGTAGCCGACAGGATACAAGTTTATTGAAGTGAGTTCTACAGCAGGGACGTACGAGATAACAACTGAGTAGTAAAATTGTCGGCTGCATTTAGTTTATCTAATTGCAAATGGCTGGGACCTTGTTGCAAGTCTGGTTGCACGAGTACATTTACTATAGTGTGGGCACAAGTTCGTCAGAGCAGAAACCATGAAAATGTTGGTAGAAGAGACAAAGAGAAACCCAACCCGCCGGTGAGAAAATGGCTGGAGTCGCTCTGACCTATCACATTACAGATTCTCGTTTAGAGCCAATCAGGAACACTGAGATCAACAGTAGGGGTGCTTGACCAGATACGACAACAGTACGGTCAAATGCACGGTTGAATGGTTGATTTGCAAAATGGATTCAGGCGGAAAAATTTTACAAGCCACTTTTTAATCCAGTCCACGACTGAATGGAGGTCATTCTTAGTATCAGCAGCGAGGTTATGTTTGTCCGCCTTGCCAGCTTTCTCACTGATGCGGGAGTAAATTGTAGTGTTGTCTGCCTTAGATGCCTACTTCCGATTTGATCATGACTGGGATACATTTCTGAAAATCAGAAAAAAGCGTCGGGCCTAAAAGTGAGACTTGGGGGACACCATCGTTCGTGTGGAATTGTGTGGAAGCAAGCCCATTTAAAACGACCTTCAATATGCGGTTAGATAAGAAAGATTGAATCAAATCAAGCAAGTGTCCAGTGATACCATAAGCCTGAAGTTTGCGTAGGTCAGCGTGATAATCCCTGTCAAAAGTCTTGAAGATATCCAGGACAACAGACGAACCTCGACGAACTTATCAAGGGCAGTAAGATGTTGAACTATTTTCGCATTGAGGATAGGCTTGAACACTTTCCGAATATTAGAAGGAGGCTGATAGGGCGATTAAAGGATGTGTCCTAGAAACAACAGAGTTTGATGAGAATCTTGTCCACAGATTCGGTGAGTATTTTTAATTTATTGATGGATTGAGGATTTGCTTTTGTTCAGCACGCATTTGCAGAACCGCCAGTAGTCTCGTAGCCAGACTTGAGGGCTGCTGTGCGCTGAATCATTCCCTCAGAAAACAACTGCTTTACGAGCAGAGGCAAATAGGCGACAACTGTGGTCAGATGCATGGCTCTTAAGTAACCGGAATAATGATTCCTATTGGCAATGGCGGCCGAACAGCCAGGAGAGAACCAGGGAGAAGAATGTGGCTTGGAATGGAACATCATGAAGGCTTCAATGTCAGCTTTTCCTCAGGAAGAAACCTCAGAGGCGCAGTTCTCAACTGGGAGACTGAATACTTTTCACTAGGTTCCTCCAATCAATTCTTAGATACCTAAATTTAAATAGAAAATTTAAAAATAATTAATCCATCTTCAAGCTTTAAAATTAGGTCTATTTGAAAGCCAAGGGATTAAAGTTAGTAATTCCAATAATCAACAATGGTGTATTTTAAACTGAAATTATATCGATTGGAATCCGAAATTTAAAAAGAAAAACAAACTTTAAATTTTCCGCCATTTTTTGATTTATCGACAGGTTACGTCAACAATAGCCAACTTTCTGTTTAAAAAATATTGAAAAAATATATATACATCAAAGACACTTTTTTAAAGTCAATTGTTTAAATTGGACCTTACCTTAATCTGATTTCACACAATAGTAATTCCTTACTTTATGAAATTTAAGACAGAAACTTATCTTAAATACAGTAGTCTTAACATCAACGTAATTCGAGATGTGATTGATTGAATATGTCAGCTACTGTCTGTCAACACTCCAAGTATGGCGTCCGGAAGTGCCAAATTTTTATGTATCTAAAAGACCGATGTCTGTTTTTAACTGCATAGCTAACCATAACATAATATTTTCATAAATTCAATAGTAGGATTAGGCTATGAAATAAAATAGAAAAAATGTCTTTTTTATTCAATTGAAAATAAAAAAATGCAACCTTTTCCAATTTGTTTTAATCTTAGCGAGGCACTATAAAATTGTAGTACACATTTGTTTCTTAAAAACATTCTGCAAAAAGAAATTGAAATTAAGGATTTTTTAAAAAATTCCAACTTTCCTCTTGATTTTTTCCATTGTGAATGTAGGTATCTCCCTTAATTTGATAACTAAGGGTAAAAATAATTTTATAACATGTTTTGTACATTCCTTTACAATTAAAAATAAACTTTAAAGTATTAGGTAAACATTGAAAGTGCATAATTTCATTAGTAGGATTAGGCTATGAAATAAAGAAACTAAAAAATGTCTTTTTCATTCAATTGAAAAGAAAAAATGAAACCTTTTCCAAATTGTTTAAATCTTAGCCTATCCACCATAACATTGTAGTACATATTTATTTCTTAGTCACATTTTGCAAACACACATTGAAAGTAAACATTTTTATCCCTAATAATTTCTTTTATGAATCATTACCAAATGCCATTGGAATGAACAGCCCAAAACAGCAAAACAAATAAAAAAGAAGTTTTGATGTTTTTTCTAAATTCTGTCAGGTAGATAGATTCACAATTAATATTAAAAATGATTAAACTAATAAGTTAAAAATATAAAAGTTACTTTAAATATTTATATTCTGACTAGAAATGACTTCTTTCTTGAGCGATTCAGAGACACGCATGAAAAGAATAGCAGTAAGGTTTTATATACGGGAAAATTGTATGTAAGGGCGGACAACCCTTGAGTCACGTGACCTTTTACAGATTTATATCGTTTATGAGCACCCGTACTTACCAAAAACGGGAAATTAACACTCAAAAATAAACAGTTTTAATCAAATTACAAAAAAAAGCTTTTCTTTTAGAATAACTTTTTTCAAATTTTTCGATTAATAAATATATTTGCCACACATTAATTAAAAAACATCTGAGAGACCTATAAGGAGAAAATTGTAAAAGACTTATGAAACTTTTTAAATTACTTAATAAAAAATATGAAAAATAAAAACAATTCTTGTAAAAATTCATTACTAACGGAAAAAAATTATTCAGACGATGACACAATTTTAATTTATGTTTATAAAAGTAATTAAAAATTTACCCAAATAAAAATTGGCATAGTTTTCTTGCATTTTTGTTTTCCTAATTCAGAGCTGATTTTCTAAAAGGTAGCTTGTTTTGAAGAAAAAAAGACAGTTGATTAGCTTTCCTTAATGACTCCTGAATTTAATGAAAACTATCTATATTTTGTGACCAAGTTGCATTTTTCGACATTTCTGGAAATTAAATATTGGGGGTGGTAACAAATTAAAAAAAAAAATTTTACCAATATTTTGTTAAAATAATTATTTTAAAATCATTTCAGTCATTTGTAAATAAGTCCTGAAATTATCATCAAAATCAGACGATTATTTGAGTTTTGCAAGGATTTCCAAATTAATGTGTCTTTCACCGTGAAAAAATGCCTTCGCGTAATATTACGCTGTTGACGTAGTAAACTCTAGTGTCAATTTACCCCTTTCACTGACGAGAGAAAAAAAAAGATTTTCTACCATTAAATGAGCTTTTCAGAACCTGTTGGAACAATTTTAAAAATTTGTAAAAATATTTAAAAAATACTTTGATCTATTCTCTTTATGACAGCATAAACATTTTGCCGAGAGAACTTTGTTTTTATTTAGTTTGAGGCCTTTTACTTCAGACTATGCTGATTTTCCCACGGTAAAATTGGAGGTACCTACTTTTCCCCAGTGACGTTGCATGAGAAATATCGAAACGAGTCCCAGCCTGCTCTTTAGCAGCAGTAGAAGATCCTGTTGGTAGGAGGCATCCTGAGGGTGGAGTGAGTGTTGTGAGATATAATAATAGAAACTTCAACATGATCGGTGTTACTGAGAGGGCAACTTTGCAACACTTGGCAGGAGGTAGATACAGAGGTGAAGCAGAAATCTAATAGAAAAGAGTGTCCTGAATTGATACTGGAAATGCGCGTGGGAAAATCCACCACTTGGGTAAGAAACTGAATAATTTCAAAGTTGACAGCGTGAATGCCAGCTGAATCAGTGACAGAGTTTTTAACCAGTTGGCTTGATGGGCGTTTAGATCTTCGAACACAAATGTCTTAGCGAATGGGGAGTAGCCTGATCTATATTGTCAAAGATGGACTTTAGTAGGGAGCAGTCAGGAGAAAAGGGGAAACGGTACAGAAAAAAAAGATAACTAACCGATTTGAGAACTGACAGACGGAGACACATATACGGGTGGTCAGGGCATTCAATGTCACCCAAGATACAGGGAGGTTTTCATTGACCTGAAACCCTAGCCCATGCATATGGACAGTGAAGTCCTTCCTTAAAAGAGGAAAGTAACCAGGGATCGAGAAATTTTCAACATTTCTCGAACTACTTAAATCAGTATCATAACATACAAACTTTCATAAGCACCATACTTTTTTAATAACTAATATCATACACACATATAATTGCAAACTAATAAAGATATACACTCCCAATCGAAAATTTAAGACCACTTAAAAATTTAATTTTTTTTTTTTTTTTTTTTTTTTTACAGATAGATTTTAAACTCCTCCAACTTAAAGTTACCGATACTACATTCCAAAAGGTTATGGAAACAAAAGGCTACATTCCAAACATTTTATTTAGAAATTTACATTTTTATAAAATGAGATGATTAACGCAAGATCAAAATTATAAGACCAGGGGTATAAATTGTTAGATCTATGGTAATTCCAATGTTTTTAGTTCAGTTAGAGATTAGCAATCACTGCGTAAAATGTAAATTTCTAAATAAAAGGTTTGAAATGTACCTTTTTGTTTCCATAACATTTCAGATTTTAGTATAGGTAACCTTAAGTGGGAGGAGTTTAAAATCTATCCGTAAAAAAATATTTCTTTTTAAAGATTTTTAAGTGGTCTTAAAATTTTGATCAGGAGTGTAAACCTTTCTGATAAAAAGACACCTCTTATCACATCAATTGTGATTATATGAATAGCCAAGTAGAAAGCGTGGTTTTATTTTGGTCTTAAGTGATTCTATTGGTTGGACCAGCGGATCGGTACTTTTAAAATTTCGGTCTTCTTAGCAGATTTTGTTTTAACTGAAGTTGATTTTTAAGGATCAAATTTAACCGAAACTGGAATCAGGCGATATCTGAGCGTTTTCTATATTAACTGCCATGCTTTGGATCGGGGAGATTTCTGGTTACCTCACTGGAAAGACAGATGTGCTGGTAGCTCTGTACCAAAGCCTCCATTTGCCAGCCACCACAGCCGTATTATTAGATATGTCTGTAGTTGGTATTTGGAAGAGCGGACATAGTAGATATTGTCTCAAATATCACTTTTCTACCTAACAACTACGACGAGTAAGCGAATCTCTGACTCAAAGTTGGTTTACATTCTTATTTCTTGAAACGTTTTTCTTTCCGCGACCATTAGAAAAACGCGTGTTGAAACGCTAGTGAACAAATCTAGTTCTAGATTAAAAAGATTGAAATGCTAACCACTGACTTATTGATTTTGTAAGAAATAAAGGTATTTGCTCTAATTAAAAATTTCGCACCTTGACGTGATATGTTCCAGGACAATAGAAAAATAGGACACATCTCAAAACAAAATAGAAATGCCAGAATCATATCCGGGAGTGAATTCCCAAATGACCTGTTCGGAGCCCCACAAACGAAAGCACGATCGACCGTCACCAATGAGAAATGATAACAAGCGTAATTAACACGTACGCTTGACAAACGTCAAGCGATCGCTATTATTGTCTATATCTTTCTCTCTAGACTGTCTCTCTCACCACCTGTCTTATCACCATTCACCCAGAGCATAGACTACAGAGACAATCCTATCCAACAATAAACGATCATACATACATACATACATACATGCATTCGTTCCTTACTACGTACACATAAACTCTTGATATGGATTCTTGATAGCCTTAATGCCTTAGCATTGTTTCTCATTGAACATTAACTTCTACTAATTTATGTTATTCTTTTCTATTAATAAATTTCTATTTTAAACATACAAAAGCTCCGATACATACAAAAGTTATGCATTTATTCATATACACATTCAAATCTCTAACCTTCAGATAATAGTGAATAATCTTAACTTGTAGGGAATCGGTTTATGGATGACACATGGCCAATTTTATAAACATTAACCATCTCCCTCCTACAATACAATGAGAAGTCATGATGGACCAGTCGGAGGATAGCTTGGACTAGGAACACGTTTTCTATTTACACAACAACGAACATATTTAGTGGGAGTATTTGGGAATAAATAAATGTGTGTTTGACAACATTAACTTTTTTTTAAAATCTCAATACGCAAACATACGCTCACATAGATATCAATAAAGAACATTGTAACAAAAGTAGGCTCGTGCGAGGTCTAAATGTATATTTAAACATTAGGGTTTATTAACAAATCATTGGCGTTTCATTAAATGTCTTTCAAGCCTTCAAAAATTATTTTCCTTCCGAAAAATAATTGAATTTTAGGAAACATTTTTATTGATCAATGCTCTTTTGAGTTTAGTATATCTACATTTTTTAACTTCTTTTCAAATTCTTACATATGTAAATTAATTGATATAATCTGACTTAAGTATTCTTGAACGGGAACAATACTAGATTCTTAAAATAATTTCTTCGCATGCTGAAATTTTTGTATAAGATATTGAGATGTTAAATACATTCTTGTAAATATTTCCAGTTTTTAAATTGTTTCATGCAAAATAAACGAGCGAGTTTTATAAATATATTATGCTATATGGGTGTAATTGTAGTAACTGTAGTACAAAATATTTCTTATTTCTGATCTGCAAACTTGTAATGTCATTAGAAAAAATATACTACTTACCTCTCATAGGACAATTTACCATTCGCAGCATGGTGATAATTATTCATCGCTTTATTTTTACTAGTAACATTTTCCTTGAAAGCGGGTTCCAGCCAGATTTCTTAATTTTTCTAAAACTCAAAATGTAATTGGCTAATTGACTTCACAGAAATATTTTTATACGAAGCTTAATATATTAGGGCAGTTCGATTTGATATATTTTTCCGAATTAACATTGGACATATCTAGCAAACTGGAACTTAATAACATATAAATAAAAAACTCACACTAGATTTTAGATTCCTAGATTTAAAACTTTTTTGAAAAAATACTATCAAATATCGGCATTGAATATGCATTTACAAAACCATTCATTTTGTAAATATTTGATTGAAAACTACTATTATTTAAATTAAATAAAATGTTCATTATTTTATGACAAATAAATATTATATTACATGAATTTTGCGTTTGGGTTAATAGATATCGGCTCAGGACCAGTAATTGAAGAGCCGAGGTCGAATTACAGGACAAATATTAATTCGTTTATTCCCTCCAGTTGTGGGTAAAATAACAGGATAGATTAGGTTCTATAAACATGATAAGCAGCCATTCTACGCCAGAAAGTAATGGCAACCTACCGTGCGATAATCTTCTGCCCTGTCAGTCGATCCTCTTTCGGGATATGATTGCCCAGTTGTGTATCACGTACGGCACTTGACTGACTTATTACATGGAAACTATTTATATAATCATAGCATCACAGTTTTCTGTGAATAGCCATTAAAAACAAAAGTATTTCTTACTTTACTAGTAAGCTTTTGACCAGAATGTGTCTGTTTTGCTTCAAATCAACACGGGAAGATTTAGATGTTAATTCACTGCGTTTTCAACATTCTGAGAATATAAAGAAAAATGAAGCAACTTTGTTTTGTGTTATTCATAAGAGATGCTTGAATTTTATTTTCTTAAAATTTTTCAGTGTTTGCAGGTTCACAAAATCAATGTTGGGATAGATTGATTAATTCTGAGGTATGCCAAGCTTCAAAGTTGATTGCTGGTATTTATTCAACATTTAATTCAATTTGTAATTTTGTCACATTCTATTTTAATTATACAATTCAGGCCTATTTTATTCTATCTTTTATTGAATAGAACTTTAAAACTATCGTTTAAATCTAGATACATTAGTCTATTTCCAGATATTTATTTACCTCATGGACTTCATTTTCTAAGAGCTACTTTTCTTACTTTCAGTTAATCTGGTTTCATCACCTAATACAGCACATTCTCAGATAAGAGAGCGAAATCATTATATTGGATATAGTGAAATGCAATATATTGAATGTCTTCAAACCGTTTCTTACTCATTTGCGTCATCTTCTGGTTATAGATCTTACTTTGTTCCAAAATCAAAAACAAATTAACAAATCAATAATAAATGTAAGGGGGTGTGCGATCTGGTCAGAGGGTATAGGCTCGGAACAAGAATTCGTAGAGTTCGAATTCCAGTTGATGATCGTTGCATTCATTTAGCACAAATACCTTTGTGAAAGGTATTAATCTCTCTCTTGGCTCCAACTATGAGTATAGTAGCATGACACATTGGATTTTGTAGATTTGGTTGATAACCACTACACCATAGAACACTAAATACCGCGTAAAAAATTTACTCAGTCAAACGCGTCTCTTTCGAGAC
Organism: Ascarosepion bandense; assembly: GCA_037127315.1. Classification (NCBI taxonomy): domain Eukaryota; kingdom Metazoa; phylum Mollusca; class Cephalopoda; order Sepiida; family Sepiidae; genus Ascarosepion; species Ascarosepion bandense. Next base: position 42,886 of record JBBBDQ010029229.1, read on the forward strand.
ATGATCACCCAATCCTATATCACACATTGCATTTAAATGACTGTGTGAATTTAGTAAGTTAGCAAATCTTGTCATGGAGCACTGATGGTGTATATATTTCTAGTCCACGTATATATTGTCCTAGTTGCTACAGTTAATCATCTTGAATTATTAATGGTTCAATTTTGTAAAAGAAGCAAATGCACAGTTAAAATTTTCATTTGGAAATGGAGCCTTTGGTTTTACTTTAAACTGTAATTTTCACTATAGGAGCCATACTATCAAGAGGACTTCTATTTTACATGATATCTACTGGTCATAATTCATGACAGTCTCTTTCACACAGTTTGGTTCGAAGGCAAAAAACAGTTTTGCTTAATGATCACCAAGCTTAAAAACTGCTCTCAATGGTAGCACATTATAATGTAATGAATAAAAAGTTACATGTACATTAAGATGAATCTTCTTCCCCAGAGGAAGTTAAAACGCCTGACTTACATTCGGTGTTTCTATTTTTGTTGTTCACAAGAATAGACATGTGGCCGTCTATACTTTCAAATTCTTTTAATGCACTAAAAGTTTCCTCTGCTAGAATAATCAAAGTGCCACGCCTATTTTGAAGTATAGTCCAAATCATGCATTTTCCAGTGTAAATGCTAAATGACATTATTGTCCCTTTCCTTCTTTAGTTTAATATCACCACTTTCCATTAGGATTTTGTTTTACAACACACAATCTTATTAAACTTGCTATCAACCAATAAATAGACGAGCTTTTTAATAGGTTCAGTGTGTCATTCATGTGACATTACTTTTATTTTAGCCTTTTCTCTATATCTTTTGGACATACCGATTATAATATTTATAAAATCAAAAAAAGATTTAAGTTATTTATGGTCTTTACACCAAAAAAATAAAAAAATAAATCAGCAAGAGATGCCTCAAGATTAGAGGAATCATCTCTAGTATCTAGCGTTTTTCTTCAAACATTTTCATAAACAGTTTGAAAAAATATTACTCTAAGAAATAATAATAAATTAAATTACACTGTCAAAAAATATATTTTCGTAAAAGCTTACTTTGTAAATAAAAAGAAAGCGCACACTAATGTAACAGTGTAAAGGCAAAGAAACTCCAAAGTAATTTAAATCCGGTTTCTTTTAAGTGAACTAATGTCTTGTCTTTTAGTTATTCGCAAAAAAAAAAAAAGAAAAGATCTACCGCTAATAAACTATATGGACATGTTCATAATTTATGAATGGTTTACTGAATTTATTGTGAAAAAGTATTTCAGAAAGAAAAACACATTTAAAGAATAGTTTTGAATTGATTTTCATATAGCCTGCGATCTGAAATCATCGATAGTGCTTCTTTTTGTAAACTACATGTTAGTACTTTATTTTGAAGTATAATTTCCAAAGAATTTTACTTGTTATAACTTGAGTACTATATTACACGTTTAATTTTTCCCTCATTTAGAAGAAATATTAAATCACAGATTAAAAGAAAAATATTTTACTGTATAACTTCGCATGAAGTAAACCGCACTGATGAGCTGTGATACAGCGAAACATAAAGCTACAATCATCCACACATGAAAAAATAGACGAGTATATTCACAATTACTGGCAAAGAGACACATATACTGATTAATATACCCACGCATACATACATACACAAATTTCAAAATTTAGCTTTTATCGACTTGTCAATTTCTCTGTTAAATTTTAAAGCTGTATTTGTACACAGACTAAATTGATACATATTGGATACAGTCAAGGCGAATTCGTAACGTGACCAGTCCTGAATGAATGAGGTCGGGACAAACATAATCATATTTCAATGGTTAAACATGTAAACAGAATTAGATATATACTTATGCAAATATACAAGCTAAAATTAAAAACGTATGCATGTGCAAAACGTCACACATATACATATACATGCTAAGCCCCATGAGAGCCCCAGTTGTCTAGCTCGCGTGTGCGTGTGTCTCCGCGCATGTCAATGGTTGTACAAGTGTTAACTTATGTCTGTGTTTGTATAAAAGTCAACAAATATTCCTCCCAATGTTCATCTTACCTTCACAGTAAATTCTTCAAAATACGCATCTCTACGTATATCTAGTATTTTAAATAAAGAATTAAAACAGTCTGTTTGACGATGTTTGACAAAAGACTAGAGTCACGTGGACAAGAGATGGCAATTGACATTGAATTTAAATTCTTGGGGATTGTAGTCAGGGAATCAAGTATGCGGAAGTGAATTCCACAGGCGGTATGTGATGACTGCATTTATCTGATTTAAAGGTAAAAGGGACCTTGTTGCCAGTTTGGTTGATCGAGTAAATTCTTTAGGAGGGGGCAACAGTAACCGAAGTTCTTCGGAGGAGAAGCCATAAAAATATTTGTAGATGAGACAGAGGGAAGCCTTATGCCACCGGTAAGAAAGTGGCTAGAGATGAGCTGCTAGGTCGGGAGCTGTCATATTACAGATACTCCTTTAGAGCCTGTCGGGAACCCTGAAATGAATGGCAGAGGCGCCCGACAGATATGACAATATTCAATTCATGATTGGATGGTTGATTTGTATATGTGTACTCATTCCATGCTGATTGAGGGTGGGAGGTTCTAGTGGTGGTTGACAGTATTTTGGTTTTAGACGAATTCAAATTTAAAAGCCATTTCTTACCCCAGTCTATCACAGAGTGGAGGTCCTTCTCGAGAACATCAGCGAGGCTATATTTGGCTGCCACGCCAGATTTCTTACTAAGGCGGGAATAATTGATAGTGTCATCAGCGTAGATGCTTACATGGGTTTTGATCAAGCTTGGGAGTTCGTTTATGAAGATTAGAAACAGCATTGGGCCTACGATAAAGCACACCAGCGTTTGTGTGATAGGATATTGTCATGCTCGTTGAAGAAGACATTTTGCGCAGAAGTTCAGTATGCCAAACCCTATCAAATGATTTTGAGATATCCAGGGCAACAGCTCAATCTTAGCTGGACTTATTGTGAGCCCGGTATATGTACTCGATGATGGTCGTTAGAAGCCATACTGTGTTCCTGAGAAATTTCAGCATTGATAAAAGCTCTAAAACTTTTCCCGAAATTTCGTAGGAGGCCGATAGTTGGATGAGTCCGAGGAATCCCCTGATTTATAAAATTCAGGATCCACAAGAAAACAGGAAACAGACAGGCAGTAATTATAGAGTTGAGACAGGACAGAAGCGAGTTCTGGGGCACATTTTTTCATGACAATAACACGTCAACTCTGCTCGCATTATGGGGTTACATTTTGAAATTATCTTACATTCAAGAGAGCTATTTCTGCCAACATCTCTCGGTTAATTACCAGTTCTGAAATCTGATGCAACACACGCCCATATATACACACAACATGTTTTCAAAATTCATTATTCTGGGGTGGTCGGAGTCTCGCTCCATAGCTGAGCCTTTGACCAGCTCCATTCACATGTCTTGGTTGCATGCCAATTTCTGAGTTTCTTGAAGGAACTTCAGTCCACTCTGTGACATTGTCCATCCATCTTTTTAAAATCTAAGCTGGAAATGGAAAGGCTATTGGCTCTTGTAACATAGCTATACCATTTCAAATTCCCTCTTTTTCAAGCGAACCATCATCAGCTTCTGTCATTATTGTACAAAATATTTCACACGAATGAAATTCAAAAAGACCTAAAAAAACCTGAATAAAGATCGCTCCCTTAAAAGAGAAAAATAAAAACAATATATTCATTCAAATATGTTTCATTGAATAGCATAGACATATTGCGTTTCAATTGTTTCATGTTGAAATTAATTTCATCTTGGAAGGCAACGTAGTTTTCTCAAATCCAATTACATTCGATCTATTCCAAGATCGTCTTTATAAACTACTACAACTACATAATTTCTTCTTTATTTATATGCCGTGTCCCTTCATTACGTAGGCGATGATTGTCCTTTACATAATCCTATTCATTGTAACATTTAATGCCATTTCTGTTGGTATTTAATTTCACCCAAACTGGTTTTACCATCCATTTCCCTAAAAGCATCAAGTATGTCAGGCTATTTTCTTGTTGCTCTTTCCCTATACAGGTCCTGTTAGTAAAATATTCTACCTTATATTCAAACATTATGTTCTCATTGCGTCTCCCAGAACTAAAACGAATAAATAAATAAAAATAAAAGAACTGCAACAGATGTTGTTTGGTTGTGAGTTTTTTGCTTTCTTTAATCACCATCCCAACAGAATTCAAATATATATATATATATATATATATATATATATAGAGAGAGAGAGAGAGAGAGAGAGAGAGATAGATAGATAGATAGATAGATAGATAGATAGATAGATAAATAGATAGATAGATAGTAAACTAACGCAATGATTACAATTTGTACATGATTCTCTAGGTATATTTAAATTTATATATTATTTAAATATATTATATTGAAAATATAATATATAACTAAGTAATATAAATGAATTATATTTTAGGATTATGACATATGTTCCGTTATTATTCAACGAATGATATTATAATTCACACAGGAAACAGTATCATTTTCCTCCAAGAATAGACCTTAGATATTTACAAAGATAATAACCCAAAATTTATTCTTTATAATAAATGGACCACAATAGCGCACAATCTGAAATATCGTCTACGAAAAATAGTTTTCGACAGACATTTGTTGATTAGAAAGATTCTTCTGCAAAAGAAACCGAAGTAAATTGCACAATCGAAAAAAAAAAGCGCATAATGAGAAGAAAGCACGTCACAGTGGAATAAATGTTCGCTCATTGATTAAAAGCCAGTGATGGGAAGGTTGTCTTCCATTACGTATTCATTATTAATAATGATATAACTATATAATAAAAATAGATAACGTATCATGCATCACAGATATACATATTGATGTACTTGTACGTACACGATCTCTCACAAACATACATGTGGGTGTTTATATAAGCATAAAAATATGTAGACCATATACTCAAGTGAAACAGGCATGCAATTATGAATCCAAATATGCACATATGGCTTGATAGTAGAAATATATTCTAATTGGAAATATTTATTACTTTTAAAAAGACTTCTTTGTTTTCATTTTTTCAACAGTAAAAACTGCGCACATCTTGCCTGTTATTTACGCATTTCCAATCAATTTCTGAACAAATATTCTTGTGTTTTCTATGTTATTTGAATCCATAAATATGAGTGATTCTGAATATAGCATGCGTGAATCTGTAGTTAGGTATCTTCAAATAAACGTTCTATTGGGCAAATGATGCCGTTTATTTGAATGCAGCAACGCAAGATTAGTCCTTGATCAGGGAAAATATAACGCATGTATGTGAAAGTATTTCAGCTTATCTAACAAAAATAAATATGCATCTCCACTAACCCACACATATGTATGTGATTTAATATTTTTGTAAACATACATACACACACACACACACACACACACACACACACACACACACACACATATATATATATATATATATATATATATATGTACATGTTCATATATATACATAAATTTTGTCACTTAGCACATTGATGTTATGTTCGGTATTCCGACTCCAGTGTTTCCCAGATGAATATGTCTGTCCACACTTCAGAAAGAATCAGCAATTGACACACGCACACACACATACAAACACACACACGCGCACACACGCACGCACGCACACACACACACACACACACACACACACACACACACACACACACACATATATATATATATGTATGTGTGTGTGTGTGTGTGTGTGTGTGTGTGTGTGTTTGAGAGAGATAGCCAGAGAAAGCGAGAGATCGATTGTTTGTATTATTTACATACGTTAATTAGTATTTGGTCATAAATTAGACCAGTACACGGTTATATCCAAAAGTGTTCAATACATTTATATTGTAGAATTTTTCTAAATTTTTTGTTTGCAAATGAGTTATAATCGCAATCTAGATTTCAATCTTTCGGTATTTGCAGGTGATATATAATAAATGATCTTTAAACGTACATATGTGTATATATATATTTGTGCAAGTGTGTTTCTGTACGTAAAGTTTCCAGCAGATATATTGTGATAAATATATATGTATATATATATGTGCATATGTAAATATGTGTGTATTTACCGAGAAATATAAAATTCTTTTTTTTTCATTCTTTTCTGGGTTCATTTAATTTTTAATAGCCGTTTTCATGTGTATTGCATTTGACTTGGCTGCTGTAAACAAACTGAAAATTGAGTGCCGTTCAGTAAGTGATAATTTTGTTCACATTAATTCTATTAACGCTCTGTCCCTATATCTGATACTTGGCAATTAACGGCAAAAATATATATTAGGCTAAAATGTCTTACCTACTGCAAAATACTTAAAAAAGAAAGAACAGCAATTTTAAAACTTAAATCTATTACAATTCATCACTACTATATATATTTATATATAGTAGTGATAAATACACATTACTCTACAAAATACATAACACTGCAACGTTCTGTTACACGTAAAATAACATTAGTCTTCGAAAAAGTTAAAAGTACAGCTGAATGCGCTCGGTTAAAAAACATCTGCACAATCTTACGTGATTTATGTCCTCAAAGGAAAATAAAATCATAAAATCACATGAAAATTTACATTAAAACTTAACAATCACACCTGCCTATCATTCTTAAGGAAAATTGCATAAAAGAAAGATTGCGGATCAAATATATGTATAACATATCACACAATATACCTCGGGCCTAACTCTTAGAACAACAACATTTAGTCGAAATTTGTCATTATTAATCAACATAGTCTCTTTCTATAGTGATACATTTATTTCCAACGCTTCTCTAACCATTCTAGTATTTTTGTAGAAAAACTCTGGATTTGGAGTCAAAATACATTTCAGTTTCCGATATCACTTCTTCATTGGAGACAAATCTCTTTCCTTGAAGCATTTTTTTGATGTTTGCAAACAGCCAGTAATCGCTGGAGGCAAGTACTGGACAACAGGGTGAATGAAGAAGCAGTTCGAATTGCAATTTATTTAGATTTATCATCGATGCCATCGTGTTGTGACAAACTGCGTTGAATTGGTGAAAGATCACTTCTTTCTGCACTTGAGACCGTTTTTTGGCGATGTTTTCCTTCAAATGCACCAGTGATGTTATACAATGTTTGGCATTAACGGTTCTTTCTTTTTCAGGGTAACCGGTAAAAAAATACCTTGCACATTCCAAAATACGGAGGCAAAATATTTGCGTCTTTTGTCGCTTTGAATAGATTTCAACTGCTGCTGCTAACTCAGCTGATGGCCGATTCTGGAGTGAAGTAGTGGATCCATGTTTTATCTGTTGTCACATATTTAACAAAAACTCAATCTAGTTGCGTTGAAACAAATGCAAACAACGCTCTGAATTGTCGACGCGTTGTTGTTTTTGATCGACTGTGAGCAAACGCAGCACTCCCTATTAATACAGCATTCTGAGAGAAAAATGTCCATGCAAAATGGTTAATACTCTACATTTTGATATGGTTATCTCTATTGCTTGCAACTTCAATGTACGAGCGGCTAAAAAGAATTTTTGGATTTCTTTAGTGTTTTTCTGGACAACTGAGCGTTTAGCAACATTTGAAAGCGTTTAAAATATGCAAACCACCGATTAAACATTGATTCCGTCGGAGTAGTGTGCGAATAATATTTACCAAGCCATTGGTTTGCTTGACCAGCATATTTTCATCAAAGAGCTATATTTTATCAACACATAATATTCAGATTTTTAAATTGTTTTGAAAATTTGCAACAGTAGATTTACTTTAATAACTCTAATATATAAACAAATCATCCAACTGAGCTCAAATTTTGTTACGCGCCATTTACTTATCATATGTATTTTTTATTAGATGCGCCATCTAAATAGCAGGCCTGATATTACATTATTCGTGTTATATATATATATATATATATATATTGAGCACTCTTTTAAATTAATGTTTTGAACGTTGTTAAATTTTTCTTTCTTTGTTATTCACTTGTATATATATATATATATATATATATATATATATATATATATGTATGTGTGTGTATATATATATATATGTGTGTGTGTGTCTCTGTCTGTCTGTGAGTGTGCGTGTGTGTGTATATATATATATATATATATATATATATATATATATTTGTGTGTCTGTGTGTGTGTGTGTGTGTGTGTGTGTGTGTGTGTGTGTGTGTGAAAAATAAGTAAAAATCAGACAGGAAAACTGTCTTTTGATGTAACTTGTTTTCTTTTAATAAGCTTTTTGCGGAGATTTTAAAAGACGAATTATTTATAAGAAAACAATGAAACAGTATGTTGAATGAGGTTTGATTTCATTAGTCTGACAAGTGTTACGTTCCATAAAGCGATAGATGATCACTTTTAGATGTTGAAAAAACTCATGCCTGCTAATATTTGTGTGCCATGTGTAATAAAAGCAATAGGATTTATTTTAATCCTAAGTGTATGTTTTTTGAAAAAATTGTACGTGTCAAACATATTTAAGTTACAGACAAATTACATGTTTTTATAGGTTGGTATTTTTAGTATGTATAAAGGTATGAAGTGATGAACGATTTTCTTTTTTAAGTGAAAAATATCTACTTGGTATCAGTATTAATAATTCTTTTTATAAGTCGGTAATGTTGTCAATGTGTGAATGATAAAAAATATTTTTCCGTTTAATATTGTAAATATATAAAGTATATAAACTAAAGTATAATGTAAGTTGTTAACGGTTAGAATCAATCAAAAAATAATATATATCAAAATATTAAGTATCTATGTACTAAAATTTTAACAAATCATAATCAATATAAATAATGTTTAAAGTATTAAAACATATATATTAATGCATTATATTATAAATTTATAATTCTTATATTAACGAAGCCTATTATAATCCTTACAATTAAAATGATAAAATTCAAATTCGGAAGCACTAAATAACACACACACACACACACACACACACACACACACACACACACACACACACACACACATATATGTTTGTGTGTGCATGTGTTTGTGTGTGTGTGTGTGTGTGTGTGTGTGTGTGTGTGTGTGTGTGTGTGTGTGTGTGTGTGTGTGTGTGTGTGTGTGGTGTATTTAGGCAGCAACCGCTCTTCACCCAATTTCGTTAAAAAAAACAGACAAGATGTTGTATTTATTTGTTTAATATATTTTTACGTGCCATCTTATATTTTTAGTACTTGAATATATAATATTGTACGAATGTTTTCTGTTATACATTTATTCATTATCCAGGATGAATTATATTTTATTTTTAGATGAATATATGGATTTTATATATATGTATCTAGAGTCGTAGGTCAACTAAATTTGGCCGTGTTTGTATTTTCATTTTTATTAATAATGTTTCAGATATTTTAGCATTGTTTTACATGAGCATGAAGCTATTATTTATATTATCGATGAGTATCTTCCGGGTTGAGTTTATTTCTCTATGTGCATTTAAATTCGACACAATCCATATATGGTCAGATATTAGTAATGTGAGTTTTCCTGTTTAACATGTAGTATACACGATGTAATAATTTACGAGTTAAAATTGATCAGGAAACAGTCCCTTAAAAAACAGATGAATTTGAAAATAATATTGGTTCACTGAAAATTAGATCTCGCAGATGAAATGTTATTTTTGAAGCTGATGTTAGCAGTTAATGAAATTTTCATGTTTTTGTCAACATTTTGTGTGCATTTCTTTTTAATGTTTCTAAGTAAAGATCCATTCGAGTTGGTAGGCACAATGCATTTCATTTTTTAAAAAAATATTAATTTTATTGCTTTTTTTCTACATATACATTGTTGCTACGATTTACTGCAAGAAGAAAGAATCTAATATGGTAATCTATAAAATGGTTTGGAAAACTGTTATTAACAAAATTATTTTTAACATTATTAAGTTCTTTAAACAAAAGCGAACGAGGGAATGAATTCATGTGAGCTCTCATAAAGAATATCTGAAATAATCCTTATTTTATATAAGGAAACTGACTAGTAAAATTAAGATGGCAGGTCTTTTTACATGTGGATTTTTTATAAAATGAAGTAGTGAGGAGATGGTTGGCCTAGCTCAAAGTCAGAAGTCATCGTGAACGAGGTTTTAAGCCTCCTGGCTTTGTTCAGACTATTGTACATGATAGATAACGCGCACTCTCACAGAAACGGTAACTAAGTTTCGCTCACCATAGTTGCAGTATAAGCCACCGGTGGGCTCTGTGATTACTGAACAAATACGGGATTGCTTGAGCAGGTGTCCACAATGTGAATTAGATAGCCACACCGGTAGACGGGTATTCCCGAATACGAATGGTAGCCATATATATATATATATATATATATATATATATATATATATATATATATATATATATATACTACGTCCATGGCCCTCTGTATATTTATTAATATAAATAATTCATTTCAGTTGATATATTGAGTGCTGTTTTATTGACATCTGAAATATAATACAATACATATGTACACCCAGCTCATATGTATATTTATTAAGTTGCGTCCCTATATAGTTTTAAATCATGCTATACGTTTTCAATAAATGTTCTCTGTATTAGAAATTCGAGCGTCAGCCAGTCTAGAAGGGCGATTGTATATTTGTTAACTTCTAGACATCTTTCACATCTTTGGATTTATTGTAGTATATCCACGTTTATATGTTAAGTATAACTTTTTTTCACGTTCCATATTTTTTAGAAAACATTTTGTTATTTGAATAATTGATATTTGTTTGGTTTAGTTTGTTTTGATTCACGACATATCAATCTTAATGTGGGATTTAATATTTAATATTAAAAATAGATTTGTATAAATAGTATATGTATTTTTTTATGTATGTTTGTAAAGAGGGTATCTTGACTCAGATGTATTGTTTATATATATATATATATATATATATATATATATATATATATATATATATATATATTTTAATTCAGATACTTCAATCCAAGGGAAAAAAGCAGGAAGGTAAATTCAAAAAACCCGATCCTAATTAATATTAAAAATTTTTATTTTAATATTAAAAAATGATACAGGAAGAGAGCTCCATGTAATAAAATATTACAGAGCAAATATATAGCGTCTGTAATATTTAAAAAAAATTTCTTTCTTTTCTTTTCTTTTTCCGTCCCTTCCTTCCTTTATCTCTCTTATCTCCCACCTTTTTTCCGTGTTGCTTAACCTTACGTCGATTTAACACGGTTGTCTGTTAATTTTTAGTTACAATTCTCTTTCTTTTTTTGCGAACCCAGACGATGTCATTTTTTTCTTTTCTTGTTTATTTGATTTTATTTTATCTTTTTCTTTTTCTTTTTCTTTTCCTTTATTTTTCCTTTTTATTTTTATTTTCTTTTTTAATTTGCTTGCAAATCTATTTAAAAAGGAAAAGTAGACTAATTTTTCTCCAGTTTCTGAAAGGATTTTTCTGTTGCTGAGGTGATGTGTTATTCCCGTGGGGATCTTCATATCGAAATGGCCATTCAACATCTTTGAATTAATCCTTTATATATATATATATATATATATATATATATATATATATATATATATATGCGTGAATGAAAATAAATTGCACTAGGTTACAAATCCATTTGCGATAATTTATTTCGTGAATATTTCATAAAAAATATCCAGCTCCTTTGACCATAATTTTCACAAAATTGAATGGGTGAGATTCATCCAGACGAAAGAAATCCTGAGAGGAAAAGGGATGAATAAAAACATTTTGATTGATCATGGCTTTTTCGAGACAAGATCTCCAAAAAGTGTATCACGTATGACACTTAACGTTCTGACTGATTTGAGAATGGCCGACTAAGAGCTTCTTATTGCCTGCGATAGTAATGTGGCTTTCTAGGTGTGATATCCTCGCTTAAAAATTAACACAGCATATCTAACCCTATTTCCCGTCGATAATATATATATCTTCGCCTGTTTTTCCAACGACTCCTTTTGTCTGGATAAATCTGACCCATTCATTTCTGTGAAAATTTGGTGAAAATATTTACGAAATAAATTTTCACTTATGGATTTGGTTTTGTCCAATTTATTTTCATTACAATCAGTCCATACGCAATACAAGCTTGGTCGATCATATTTCAAAAGAGACACGACTGACTGCGCAGAAGATTATCTCGAATTAGGCTGGCATTATTTTCTCTGTTATAAAACCCAATCTGTTTTGTTAATTAACACATAGCTGGAGAGAGGAGACAGATTTATACCTTTGCCAAGCGATTTACGTGTAACTGAATGCAAAGAATTAAAATCCTCGATTTCTTGTTCTGAGTCGATATCCACTGCACCACAACGCATTTACTCTATTAAATTCTAATTTTGTCTTCTAATCGGATTACGATCTCCTGTATAATTAACCTTCCGAACTATATACATAAACTTTATGACGAGTAAAATATTTTTTTCGGAAATGTATTGTTCGTAATATTTCTTCTCCAAAATATATTATTGGTCGTAATATATTCTCGAAAAAATAATTGCTGAAATTCTGACAAAAGATATATTTTTATACTTTCATGATATTTTGACCCCAGTTTGTTGCATAACTTTTTGCCCATCGCTGAGACGCTAACATATGCTACCACCCCATGTTAGGTTGGACTCGGCGATAACAGTAATGGTCTCGCGCTTCTCAAAAACTCTGATTCAGAGGCTTTGCTGTCAGATGCAGTTTAGCTTTGAATCCATGATCGGATGTATTTTAGTACGATAGTAATTGCGCCTATAATTTGTAAATGCGTTTTTTGTGCTCATTGTATGTATGTGAGAGCTCGTTTATTTACTCCTATATATATTTTTGTCTTTATCTGCTTCTTTTACAGGAGCTTGGCATATTATATTGTTTCACAACTGCAAACATCAGTAAATGTAAAAAATTTAAACACATGCTGGAGAAGAAAATAGCTATAGACTTTTTCCAAGACTAACTCAACTAAGACCGAAATGAAACTTTTTCTACATTACTCAAATTTCGAAAACTAAAAATTAATCCCTTGTAAAATACTCCCTTGTCAAATACAAGCATTTATATATATATATATATATATATATATATATATATATATATATATATATATATATGCAGTGTAGACAGTGTTAACTAGTTAAGACAGAGTCAGTACTTTAAATTAAACAAATAAGATCACAATATCCCGAGAAAAGCTAAAAAATGTTAATAAATAAATGGACAACTTCACAAACAACGATTACACAGAAAAATATAAATAAATATATCACAATAATAATCTAAATAAATTGACTAAGCATTCAATAACAAATAATTAGGAAAATGTTTATAAAACACAAGAAAATAACAACAAATGACAGAATTTTGGCCCACAATTTTTTATACTCCTTATAGATTAAAATAATTAGACAAAATATTCGTTACGGCCATCCAATAAATGTTTAGATAATACAATAGACATTACTGCACATAAATCACCATATTTAAATTTTCAATACTAAACACGGCATACATGTCTTGAAGATAGCTTTGAAGCATGAAAATGATTTTAGCCGCCTGATTATAACCTCGATGTCCACTTTTAAAACATATATATACAGAGTGTCATTAAAGTTTGAGTGATATTTTTAAAAATTATGAATTTATTTTTATTTGTGATAGAAATAATATTATAAAGAAATAAATCTTTTTTAAGGTTTTATTGCATTTGTATTTAAGTTTCAACATGTCCACCATCATTAGCAATTCAAAGGTTAGTACGATTTTGCTGTTCCCATTAAACATTAGCCAACTGATTGACAGTAATGCCTGAAATCACATTAATTATTTTAGATTTAAAATCTTCTAAAGGAACTTTGTTTTGTTGCATACTCTTTTATTTTCACATGTCAATTGAAGCCATTGAACAAACTGAAATATAAAAAATATTTCTTTAATAATCTAGAAATTGTTGAAAATTTTGTGGTAAAGACTTATTCAATAACTGTATTTAAAACTAGATAAAGGTAACTTAACAGTTTTACAGATTATTTCTATCAAAATGCAAATAACGTTATTCATTTGTTAAGTGCACACGTACTTATCGACAACCTGTATAATGGACAGCAAGATTAATTCAGCAATATTTTTAGCGGAAGTTCCGGTTGAGTTCTATTTATTAAATCCTCTGTTGCAAAAGCTTCAGGGAACAATCAACGAGGAACTATAAATTAATCGCATGATGGTAATAAAAATTAGAGATTTGTTAACGATACAAACAGAGATTTGTAAAAAAAGAAAAAAAGCATTATAAAAAAGAGACCTTGCATTAAATTGCAAGGAAATATTTCAAGAACGTGTTGATGCGATTTTAAAGAGAGAGAAAATGTTAAACATCAGGATTTTGTTTTGAACATCCTAAAATTTAACATCAGGTTGACATCATTAAGAAGAATGAACATAATTTTTGAAAAAATATTCAAAGTAACTATAATTTACTTTAATTTTCTTTTAAATAATTATATTCCTAAGATCATTTCATCAATAAATTGAAAGGTCATTAAATGTGTAAAGGTAACAATTGCACAGGTTTGGGACGAAATTTGAGAACCATCAGATAAATTAATTCAATACATTCAGAAATAATTTTAAACATGAATTGTTTATATGCATTTTAGATGTCGAATAAGAGGTTTACAAGAGGAGAAAATATAGTCCTATGCAAAAATATAGTTGAAAAAAGAAAACTGTGGAGAAATGGAATTCTGTTTCTACAGGTATAAATTTCAAAATGGGATATTTATTTGCGCCTTATATGACGGATAATGTGATTCACAAAAGCAATAAAATAATCTTCTGTGAGCACAGATAAAAAGTGTAGAAAAACACTTACAGGGTTATGGGTAGTGTCTGTGCTTGTGTGCATGCATGCTATAGGCTCATCAAATATCAGGGTAAATAAGTTACCTAGAAGCAAAAGCTGGACAAGGTACCATTCTGAGAGAGAGAGAGAGAGAGATAGAAAATTATTTGTAGTAACAAATAGAACGTCGCATCTATAAGACTTTGAAAAGAGGATACCAAAACTGAGATAATTCGAATGGTTAAAAAAACTGAACATGTAAATTAAATTAGATTTAGTGCTTTACATGCTCTATTAATATTTACCAAAGGAAGTGATATGCCATTTATTTGTAGTTTTCAGACCACCCAAATTAGCAAATATTTTATATGATATACCATTTTATATATATATATATATATATATATATATATATATATATAATAGAAATAAATAAATAGTCAAAAAATACATTTTTAAACTTACAACTTTTCAGTAGTTTTTCCTATACATATTAAGACAGTATACGTGGATCATCATTATGCTCTATATATATATATATATATATATATATATATAGTGTTTAATTGTGATAATGTTCGCGCAAACGTTGTTATATTTTCAGTGGTTTTACTGATAAAAGGTATTATCACAGGCATAATTTTATCGTGAGCTGCTCAGTATTGGGATAGCGATAGAGTGTTGATAAACAAAAAGAATTAAACATGTCTATGTGTATGAGCTCGTGTGTGTGTGTGTGTGTGTGTGTGTGTGTGTGTGTGTGTGTGTGTGTGTGTGTGTGTGTGTGTGTGTGTGTAAACATATATTGTTAAATAAGACTGACATTAAATATCTATTATGTTTAGTCATGGGCCGTTCTAAACATCTTATTATGGATTTTATTTCTCGTGAAATAAATATAAACATTGACCAAAATTTGGCTATATTTTCTTTATATTCACCAGAAATTAAAATAAAGCAGGTGCATGAACTTAAATGCATGAGAAGTTTCTAACAGAGAATGCAAAGTGCGACTCTGGAATCTGAAAGCGTATTGGCATGGCCAAGGTTGGTTTCCTAAATCAAAGGAGAGTATTGGGAGAAGGGAAAATTTTGTCGAAAACAAAGAAAAGATCACTGGACCGTTATGTGATATCTGCCGTTTAGTTTATGCTAATCAACCATCTCAAATATTTAAGGAGAAAATCGAAACAAGAGAAATGGGGTAAAAGAGTTGATACTGAGAATATCGTGGACAGAGCATGGAAGCAATGACAAATACATAGAGAGGATGTAATTGAAACGAAAAATTATACGTAATATCATGAAAAGACAACTGAAATTTCCGGGAAATGTAATGAGGAAGCAGCGCTTAAATATACTTATACTCACAGGGTGGATAGAATATAAGTGACAGAAAGAATTTCAGGGCCATTTTAAAAAGACACGACATATAAAAGACATAAATGTAACTGAAAGGCTATATTTAGGCATAACAATGGTGCCCACTATTCTGCGAAGTTGATTATTACTAAAAGATATTTAGCTGACGATTTTCAGATACCAGTATATTTTAATCACTTCTTTGCAAGAAGGTACTATGTATTACTCCATTTCGAGAAAAAAATTTCCATAAAACGCCCGCCATACATATATGTTTTTATAAATATTTTATCAATATCTACTTAACTCTAAGAATTATTTTTGAGAAACTTCGTCGGCAATGTAAAATGTAGTGAACGGTTTGTCCGGAAGTAAGAAAAAGAAAAAGAAAAAGAATGTAGGTACAAAACAGTGCATTAATATGACAAGAAACAAGATATTCAAATGAAGTGTTAATATGAAGTAATTAGAAATAAATATCCGAAGGTATTATTCCGCTGCTTATTGCGTGACTAGTAGCGGTCGTCAACTGCTGTTAACTGCCTTAGTTCACTGACCCCTGTTAACAACCCCTTTTTTGAAGTCAATCAGGTAACTATATATAACGAGAGGAAGACTCCAATCCTTGTAGAAAGGGAACGTACAATTATCTTTTGAAATCATTGATTTAGATGAGAAAATAGAATATTACAAAATGCAGAAATTGTGCCAGAATTGTAAGTGATTTGTAAAAAAATGTCTTTGATGCGGAACTCTAAAACAATCGTTTCTCTTGTCTATATTTTGGATATAAGATCAAAACAGAAGGAATTCGGTGGAGAAGGCAATAGTCCCTTAGGTTTTAGGTCGCAAGTGACATATTATTGATCTAATGGTTAGACATGCGTTCCGCAAATGTTCCTATGCGGTTCCTCTAAAAGAAAATACTTTTTTCACTCTTCTTCTTCTTCTTCTTCTTCTTCTTCTTCTTCTTCTTCTTCTTCTTCTTCGTTCCCTGTACCTTCAGGATATAGGCGATCATGGATCTCCACGTCTCCCTATCCCTTGTGGCTCTTAGTATGTTTGCTCATGTTGCTCCTGGCAACCGCCGTTCCGTCATCCACCTGATCAGACCCTGCAAATATGTTATCCGCTGCCTTCCTCTGTCTCTCCTTCCTTCTATCTGTCCAGTCAGTATCAGGTTCTCCAGGATCTTCTTCCTCATTGCATGTCCCAGGAACTTCAGTTGTCTCTTCCTGATGCTCAGCATCAATTTCCTTTTTGTTGCCATTCTTTCTAACACTTCGTCGTTGCTTGTATGCTCAGTCCACGATATCCGTAGCATCCTTCTGTAGAACCACATTTCGGCCGCTTCCAGTTTTGTCCTCATTTTCGATGATATTGTCCAGCATTCACAGCCGTATTGAAGAACTGACATCACGTAGCAGTCTAGCACTCTTTTCTTCGTTTCTATTGAGATTTTCCTGTGTGTTAGTATTTTGCTCATCTTCTGCTCACGTGTAATAAAAAGAATGAGAGAAAGAAATCTACTTGTAATGATCATAGTACGTGGCGTAGGGGTCTTGAGAGTTGAAACAATGAATCTTATTATATGGACGATAAAAAATATTTTTTATTGTAACATATCATATTGTAACATCCATATAATTACGCGAACACACACACATGCATCAAAGAGAGTGTTTATGTATGTGTGTGTGTGTGTGTGCATAATTTGCAATTTATATGTGCATTGATCAACCTAGATGCAGTACAAGTTATGAAGTTGATGAAATTAAAATGAATATAGAAAACGCTTTCCAGCAAAATCATTAGAAATATTCGCAAGTCGATTTTACTGAAATTTATGATTTCACTAGGTTTAAATCTGATTCAATAAACACGTAAATATACAGATACATATGTGTATAGGAGTGTTTGTGTGTACCGATAGCCATATTGATATGGAATGAACAAGATAGCCAACGTAAAAGGAATGTAAAACTTGAACCTATATATATATATATATAAATATATATATATATATCAGATATATGAAGATTTATAGATACATAAATATGTTTCTTTATTATGTGTTTATGAGTATTATATATGTATATATTTACATACAGATAAATTCGTATACATATGTTCGTATAGATACATTATATATATATATATATATGTTTATCTGTGTGTATGTATCTATGAATATATGTATTTATTTGAATGACTGAAATCCGCATCTCATCTAGATTATCTAATTTGTAAATTACCCGGTAAATTTACTGGAAGATATTTACTCTCGCATTTACTCTCATGTTTTAGCAATTCTATATTCCTTCCACACACACACGCACACACACACACACACACACACACACACACAAATATATATATATATATATATATATATATATATATACGCATATAGGTTTACGTGTATATATATATATATATATATATATATATATATATATATATATACACGTAAACCTATATGCGCATGTAGAAACGAAATCGTGAGCTGCGTAAGTTAGGATATAAATATACTTCTTCACACATAATAAATACGAACTTGTATATAATTTTCCACGCATGTAACATGTTAGAAATACTAATTATATTTGTTGAATTTACCTGATCACGTTCGAACAATTTAATCATGTCTCTGATAATGTCCCGCTGGTTCAATATTCACATGCTATTTTAGTTGATCATGCATTCTCTAGGCCTTTCATTATTATACAACGTTTCCTTTTTTATTCTATTGTTTTGCTTAAGGTCATCACAAGTCCACAAATTACAATTGAAAATTACGGGGAATCTGTGCATAACGGCATTACAAAAATACAAAAATATTTTATAATTATGCACATAATAATAATATTTTATTATTATTATTATTATTATTATTATTATTATTATTATTATTATTTTTATTAAGATATGCACTAAAATTATTAGAATTATACGGCTTTTCCAGTCACTTCAGAATTTGCGTTGTTTTGCTTGAAATTTTCTAAGAAAATACATTTTCTTAGGTCAGACATAATACAGTGCACCAAAAATTCAGAGAGATAATAATAATAATAATAATAATAATAATAATAATAATAATAATAATAATAATAATAAAAAGAGCCGCAATGAATATAAGCTATCCGTTGTACATGGATGATTAATGTGGTATGCTAAGAATGATAATAAGCTGGAAGGTCTTCTGCAAACTGTAAAAAAGCTTCAATGAAGATATTGGAATGATATTCAATTTGAATAAATGTGCTACAGCTATAGTATTATGAGGATCGCTACAACAAACATTCTCAATTAGCTTAGACCCTGCACTAACAATAAAAGATTTAGAGCCAGAAGAGGTTTATAAGTACCTAAGTGTAAATGAGAGTGCAAAATTCACCATAAATATATGAAGGAAATTGTGGTAAAGAGTACTATAGAAAGCTACGACTGATATTAAAATCTGAATTGAATTCGCAGAACAGAATAATAGCCATTAATAGCTTTGCCATCTCAGTGGTACCATATAGTTTCAAAATCTTGAACTGGATTCTAATCGACATCAGGCGAATGTATTCTAAAAACAGATAGCTTCTTTCTAAGCTTAAGATGCATCATCGAAAGGCTGATGTAGACCTTATGTACATGCCACGTAAAGAAGTTGGAAGAGGACTTATTCAGCTAGATTGTCATACAAGACAACAACCATTGGCTTACTAACGTACATAGAAACAACAAAGGACTGAATGATACAATTAGTCAAACAACATGAAAACAGAAAGAAAAAATATTCAATAATAAAAGAAGGCAGTAAATACAAACAAGATTTGCATTTAGGAGATTCTGTAGAAAAACAAAACAGAAGCCAAGAACCAAATATTGTAGCCAAAAATATGAAAATGAAAGCCAAAGATAAAGCTCTTGAACAGATGAAACAACGCTGGCAAGACAAACCTCTGCATGGCCAATATCCAGAACGTGCCAATAAATCTGATGTTGATAAAGTCAATATCCATCTATGGTTATGTGCATCTGGATCAATATCTGAGACTCAATGCTTTATTCTTGCTGCGCAAGACCAAAGTCTTTTCACTAGAAACTTTCAGGCAAATATTATACATAATAATGTGGATCGAAAATATAGGTTCTCTGATAAATAACTATAGACCATCTAATCTCAGGATGTTCTGTACTTGCCCCAAATTAATATAAAAATCATGATAAAATGGGGCTATGTTTACATTGAACAATGTGCAAACACTATGGAAAATATGTAAACAAATACTGGTATCAACATCACCCAGCACCGGTTAGATAAATACAAGGTGTCACCATTCTGTTGCATTAAACCATATACACAGACAAAAATTTTGAAGCAAATTTACCTGACTGTATTGTTAAAAACCAGAAAGAAAAACTTGCCTATTAATTCATATGGCTTGTCCAGCGGATTCTAACATATCAACCAAGGAATTCGAAAAATTGTCAAAATATAAAGACCTGGAAACTGAAATAGAAAAATGTAGAAGTTGAGGACAGGGATCGTGCCAGTGATGGTGGGTGTGATTGGAGTGATGGAAAATGGAAAGGAGCAGCAAATTGAAAGAATCCCTGAAGGCTCCAGCTTGTGGGATATACAATTAATTGTCTTGTTAATTGCAGCCTACACGCTGGGGAGAACTTTGTCTATGTAGCGCTAGGAATAATATGGGAGATATAAAAAACATGAAATGGAGACATAACGACACATCACAACTTGCATTTTGCCTTCCCGTAGACTTGGTAGGTAGTGCAACCATAGCATGAATCAAATATGATAAAATACAACATAATAATAATCAATGTGGAAATTGAAAACAAGAACAAATGTGGAAATTGAAAAGAAGAATCGTGCCAGTGATACTAGGTTCAATTGGAATGATAAAAACATGTAACAAAACAATATATTCAAAGGATCCATGGAAACCCCAGCTTTAAAGATATACAAAAATTATCTTGTTAAAACAACGCACACACTAAGGAGAACTATGTAACGCTAAGGATATTAGGGGAGATAGAAAAAACATGGAATGGAGTCATAACAACACACCTCGACCTACTTTAGGTCCAAACCGGAGATATGGTAGTTAGACCGACCATAGCAGAAATAGAAATATGATGGAAAATGACACCATAATAATAATATTAATAATAATAATAATAATAATTGCAGCCCTCGGACTGATTGAAAATGATTCCGATAGACTCATAGAAAGGAATCATTTACGCCCATACTTTAAAGGAATATTAAAAAATTTACTCATCTCACACATTACGAAGAACGTTATCAATGTAAATATGTGTGGTCTTAGCTTGTTTTTATTTTATTGTTTTGTTTTCTAAAAGGATCAGAAGGAAATGCCATGAAGGCATTTCTGAAATTAGGTTTCTGTTTGGAATACGAAAGGAAATGTGTATACAACACAATCATAGGTAATGGTAATAATAATAATAATGATAATAATTGGATCTCATAGCTCTGGATGTTAACTGAATTAAATTGTTTATATCTACTTGTCACGGTGAATAAATTATAGGCTATATCACTATCAGTAAACCACAATTTGATGCTAAATGGTCAGTCTTTAAGCTGTTGATTACTAATGGACGAGAACGATATTCTCTACATCTTTGCTATGGTCGGTAATAGTTAGACACTATTATGGCAAGTTATTGATAATTTTGTTTGCTGGATATGGGAGTCACGTATAGATACTTGGTAACAACATAATTTGGAGAGCATCTGAGAAAATTAGATTACTCGACCTGAGAAGACTGATAAATGATTTTAAACATGCGGCATATTACGTGCATTTCGGTGTGACGCAACAGCTTCGGACAGTTCTTTTTAAGATTAGGTGACTTGATTGACATAATAATAATTATAATAAAATAATGGATGATAGAATTCGTCAAACAACAAGAAAATAGATGAAAATGCAATAATGGAAAAAAAGCAGTAAATACAAACAAGTTTTACGTTTATGTGATTATGTAGAAAACCAAAGCAGAAGCTAAAAACAACTTTTGCACCAAAACATTTTTAAAAGATGAAGCCAAGTTTAAACCTCTTGAGAAAATGAAACAATGCTGGCCATACAAACATCTACATGGGCAATATATAAAACGCGTTTATAAAATCAATGTTGATAATGTTAATACTCATCGATTGTTACGGTCATCTGGATTAAAGTCAGTAAGTGAAAGCTTCAGTCTTGCAGCGCAAGACAGGAATCTTTTCACTAGGAAGATTCAAGCAAATATTATACATAATAATGTGGATCGAAAATGCAAGTTCCGTGAAAATACCAAGAAACAATATAGCATTTAACCTTAGGATATTTTGTACTTGCCCAAATAAATATAATAATCGTCACGATAGAGTAGAGCAATATTTTCACTGGACAATAAACAAACATTTTGGAAAATATGTACACAAAAACAACTATGATCTTCAGCCAGCACCGGTTACAGAAATAGGTGTCACCAGTTTATGGGATTACATCATCTAAGAAAAAAGAAGTGTACCTCTGACAATAGGTGCGCTAGGAATGATAAAAATGGAATAAACAACACATTGAAAAAACTTCTGGAGATCTAAGCTTAAGAGATATGCAAAAACTTTTCGTGTTAATTACTGTCTACAAACTAAGGAGAATTGTGTCTATGTTACGCCAATGATGTTTTACAAGATATATCAATATGTAACCATTATTAAATTAATAAACTTAGGTTGTTTGTTCGGACCTGAAAGAAAATGATCCTCCAAACGAAATCAATGGAAAAATAATAATAATTAATTGATTTCTAATATCTGAATATCAATAGGAAATAAAAGAAGTAGTTTTTTCTAATACGGCGATTTACCACAAAAAAGAAAACATTAACTTAAAACATTTACTCATCCTCTCGAAACCATCGACAAATTTATAATTACATATAGATGACATGCATGTTGACAAATTTGTTCAGAAATATCTGAACTGATACGTGTTTGCAAACGTTTTTTCAGACAAATGCTTACTGGCTACTTCGAGGGAATGAACCCTGTAAGTGTTAGCGAGGATCATTTTTTAATATTCTAGATTGTCGCTACAGAACCGCAATTAACGGAACTAAATAAAATAAATTTTGCAACTTGAGTGATTTAAACAGCAACAACTATTTAATTGTATATCACATTAATCTAGAAATAAGAATAATGACATAAAGAGTATTTGAGGTTAGGACAGAAGGCGCCATCAATACTGGAATGTACAATCCTAATTATTGAACTTGAGGAACGTCTATAAGTCACTTAAGTGTCATACGTGATACACGCTTTGAGCGATCATGTCTCCAAAGTGACATGATTGACTGGGGAGAACATTATCTCACAGCAGTTTGCCATTGCTTTCTGCGGTAGACTGCCTGCCAGCCGAGATTATAGAAATCAATCTGTCTTATTATTTACTGCATAAATAGAGGGAGCCGCCCCATCAATATCTTTCCCAAGGTTATTTGTGCGTAACTCAATGCAAGGAATTCAACTGGAATTGGAACGTATTTTTTTAAAAAACATTGTATTTCATAAAAAAGATTTTATAAATATCATACGAACGTGACACTGGTACAAAGAATGCCAAAATATTCGTTGTAAGTAAACGTTTAATATTACTATTACACTGACCACTTACAATAATAGTTGCCATAGGTATTTTAACGTTTTCCACTTTGAGTCTTTGACATTTGGTGTTTTTTTAATTCTTACGTTTTTCTTATATTTTTCAATTTTTATTAGTAATATTCATTTTCACTCTCTTCTTTTAGGTTGTAACTAATTGCACTAAAGCACCATTCTAATAATTGATGATTACTCTCTGCATACATTCAACATGTACTTCAATATTGATTGCAGATTGTTAGTAAAGCTATGATGATGTGTGTATATCGCAGTTTGAGAAGAAAACCGGAAAAACATTAATAAATAATCCACGAAGAAAAAACATTAATTAAGCGAAGGCATGGATATTTGTACAACAGACATTGCATGTTAGAAATTACCTATAAGAATCTTCAGTATCAAACAGACGAGGAAATTTAAATATCTGCAGTAACTGTCAAATAATTAATAAAAGAAAAAATAGCAAATTATGCGTTATAGAGACTGTGGCTGCTTGTGGCTCTTTTGCTATTTAATGAGTCGTCTGTATCTTTGCAACAATTTGTACACCAGCCGAAATCAAATATTGTCTCACATGTTAGTATTGGCAAATGCCATCACAGAGACATGTTACCTGATGATGGTTACTTAGATGGAGAAAATTAAAATATGATAATTTCTACAACACTATACTTCAAGAAAGGCAGTAAAATCACAAAACACAACGGAGTGTGAAAGAAATTTCAAACAGAAAACAATATGAAGCTGCAGAAACAACAGAAAGGTGTTCAGTAAGACAATATAATAACGATTGATACTGTATCTAAATTATTGAAGACCAAATTGCCAGAAAGCATGGCGCGTTCCAAAACCAAGAAAAGCAAGAAATGCAACGTTAGCACAGAATGTAGCTCATATTTAGCCAGTTCAAACCGATGTAACCGCCTTGTCAGTTTTGTACTCTGTTTAAATTCATAAAGTTTAAATACCATAGCGAATATATCATCCGGAAAATTACCATGAAATTATTTTAAAAAAGCAGAGGGTATATCCGTTAAGGCAGTAAGCAATTTATAAACCGATACGCCAGTTGAAAAGCAATAATAATGCCAATTCTCTTTTGGATTTTATCAAGAATCTCTTAAAAAAGAGCAGGAGCACAGAATCAATTCGAAATACAAGTATATCTTGGTCAAAAATAATTATATTATCATCGAAATTTAGAACGTGAAATGAAAGATTTCTTAGCAAGAATACAGTATATAAATGGCTGCTCTTCAAGAATACTCTTTCAAAAAAAAAAAAAATTACTAATAGCCATTTATCTCAAACAAGGCAGGACCGCCACTGGTGAGCAGATGGTTAAATAGAGAAAAAACAAGATAGCAGAGATGTGTTCGACAACCGCTTTGGTTTGTGATATTTGGTTTCCTTACCGTTGGTGAACGGACATAAGAAGAGAAGAGGCTTGGTGTCAAGAAGCAATACTTCAGTCAAAGGAAATTGATAAGCTGTCATTTGTAATTTGGTGTGTTTAGTAAGTAAGGACAGCGACGTCATTTTGTCTCTCTCTCTCTCTCTCTCTCTCTCTCTCTCTCTCTCTCTCTCTCTCTCTTGAATAACAAGCCCGTTCTGACTTGTTTTGGGGAAGAAGATTATGTCACAATGATTTTAAATGTGATATTCCCATTTTTATAGTAGGTGAGTAAGTCAAAGATTATTCTCAATTCGACATAATATATCTTTAGACAAGAGCGCAGAGAATTTTTTTTACTTTCCCTTGTATAATAATGACATTAAATACGAATAGAACTGTGAAACTATTAATGCTGCTCTTAAGCAGATTACGCTTGGTCGAGACTAAAAATACAAGTAAAAGCTTGAAATGTTGCGTTCGTTTTTGTTTTATCAAAATTTCGATGATAAATCCGTACCATCTAAAGGGGTTAAAACATGTACTTTGTAAACCCATTTATTCTCTCTGATTTTTAAATATATATTAACTGGGACATGATACCTTTTTAATAAATACCTAAAACATACCAACTAAGAATTTAGGTTTCTAAATAAACATCGTTTGTGAGATATCGTCGCTGGACTGTTTTCAGATGAAAAAAAAGTCAATGCACATAAGGTGACATGGAGATTGTGGATGGATAAGGATGTCCATCGTGTTTTTGAATAATATAGTGTTTGACAAAAGAAACGGAAAATATCTACAATTGCACCATTGAATATTTAACCACACCGAAGCAATTAAAGAAATCAGGTTGTTCATACGGTGCTTCTGAAAAGCAAAATGTTTTAGTTATTACTTAGTCGTATTCCATTTGTGCGTACGGTTATACAATAAATTCAACACGTATATAAAAACCAGTCACAGAATCGTTCATGTGTTCGAAAGATACTGGTTTGCATGTGGTTATATCGAATCATAATTATTTCTATTCTTTTTTTACATTTTCAGGAAATTCGTGCTGAAATAATAAATGAAACACATTCACGTGTCAGTATTCCTCCACGTAAGCAACCGCTATTTGTTTGTTAATAAAATGTTGAAAAATTTTATCATCGCAAACTTCTGTTATCGCGGAACCAAGTAACATAGTATTTTGATACTCTGTCAAAATATAATGGATTATGGGACTTTCCTTAACGTTAGTGTATTTCATACAACGGGGTATAAAATACTCTAGACAAAATTGAAAATTCTTAGCCAATGTATAACTCTTTTAATATTTTTTTATCAGCGACCATCTATATTGACAATAATGATGTTTGTTGTCTACAAATTACCAATGTTTTGTTATAAAAATGATATGAACATATTCAGCATCACTGTATTTAGGAAGTAACTAATCTTGTTCAATTAATTTTGTCGTCTGATAAACATAACGCCTTAGAAAAAATAAACGTGTTCCTAATCAAAACGTGTATGTCTTGTATCTGCACACAAAAACCAACTATATCTAATCATAGAAATGACAGCTCTTCAATCATTTTGACCCAAATCAATAAACATCCAAATGTCAAAGCATACGTATGTGAAAATCAAGAAATCAAAATCAAAAAATAAACACTGACATGCAGAATGCACAGAATAATTTTCTGCTCACATATGACTACGTGGTACAAAATAGTCCGATTATCTTCAAGAGAGGTGTATGATCGGGCTTATAAATGTATATTTTAACATAGTGCATTTCTTCGTCAGAATTATATATATATAGGTGTGTGTGCATGTGAGTCTATATATATATATATATATATATATATATATTTGGTTTATGTAAACGAAAGGCGAAAATACGTGTGGGAAAAATATCCTGCGGTCTCTAAAATATGTGTGTATCATAATTTGAAGTACTCCAAATTATCACATCCTGACTACAGCATGGAAGAGAAACTGTCTGCATCTGTGATAATTTGTTTTATCCGTATATATAAAGGCCCCAATATATACCAATGTTTCTGGTACACGTAATGAGTAACGGGGTTGTGTAAAAATCTACTCACGGGACCTATAGAGGGAAAGATATAGGATGCGTGAGGGGTTTAAGCAAGTGGATCGAGGATTAATGTTTGGATAAAATGCCAAGAGGAAAACTGTTGAAAGTGACAAGAGATATGGTTAGGCGGAGATTCATGTCAATCTAAATTAATTATTAAAATACTGAATAAAAATCACTGTGAGGTTTCTTTTTTTTTTTTTTTTTTTGCTTTTTTAATTTTTTAATTTCATCTCCAGCAAATCGACAATGTCACGAGTAAGTATGTGGTGTTAGAAAGTGAGAGAAAAGTTTCAGTAGGATTGACGATAGAAAGAAGATATATATGATTCAAGAAGTTATTATATGGCTAGGGACGTTGCATTTAAATTTTCGAAGATTATAGTTAATAGGGAAACAAATAAAAGAAAAAGAGTTACACGGGTGGGATGTGCAAGAAAAGAAATTGTTTGAATAGAAGAGGCGGTCGCATTTAGCTATTTCAAGATTGACTCACTGTTACGCCAATCTAGTAGCACGATTAATTTTATATTATCCAGGCAGAAGGGAAAACCGCGAGAGTTAATATGAAAATATTCCTAGGAAACACAGAAGTAATCCACGTTAAATCAGTGATAAAGTGTTTGAAGTCGAGAGGCCGAGTTCGGATCAATTTCATTTCAGATTCTTTTTTTAGGTTTTGTCAAGAACTTCGAAATGAATTGCAGGAGCACCAAATCAGATGTAGAAACAGTATGTAGTCCACTGACAAATGGTAGACTTATAAATGCACAAAATGAACTTATGAGTGCCCAAGTTATTCTCTGGCGAGAAAGATTCTCTGACGTGACGTGACTTAGATTTCCCTTCAGCAGATGCAGCACTTCGTTCAATGTTTTCCTTCAACTTCACGTCCCTAGAAAACGTTAATCCAAGAAGGCGCAGGGTGTTGCTCTCGAGGAGTCTAGCATCAGCCATGATCATGTCAGGCAGAAACGTGTATACATGTATTATTAATGAGATCCGTTTTGCTTTACATGTGGTTAAAATTTACAATATATTTCCTCCCCCAATGAACAACAAATAGGAGGTCCTTGTTAGCTCTGACAGAATTCTGTACGTACTGTTTAATTTTTATTTTTATTGAACGCCGGTTGCTTTAATGTTTGCAGCCAATGTTCAAAATCTCCTGCATCTACATCTTTTCTTAACCTTGTATCACTAGAATTTTAAAATACTTTTGATAACCAAACAAATTTGTTTTATCATTCTAAATTTTTCATGTATCTATTATCAAATTTTTAAATCTATATATTTCTCGGCTTTTAATTGACCAATGTTTCCAATTGCAAATCTTTATTCTGCTGTGATCTTTTCTGTTTTCTTCGTTTCTCGTGTCATCGCCAACTGTTTGTATAATTTTATATCATTCTTAACAAGAAACCATTCTTACAATTGTTTATATCAATAAGCTTTTTAATCGGTATCACCCTATGGAAGGCAGGAAAACCACTAATATACAAGAAGTTGGAGAGTGAAGAGGAGTTAGATAAAAAAAAACATTAATAACTAGTGGACAAAAGAAATTATAATCTGGTAGAAAGTAGACAAAGACTGACTTTAACTTAATATGCTAGAAAAGAATGAAGCCGGAATCCCTAGTCAAAAAGCACGAGAAAAGAATGAGTTCGCAACGAAATTACGGATCCTTTTAGCCAATTCAACTGTAATCTAATTATTCATTGTTGCCAATCTAGTTATATGCTTCAATTTAAAAAAACAATGGTACATCGGGCAAATTATTATGAATCTATTTTTTAGATGTCACAGAGAGACAACTGTAGAGCGGTGCCAAATCATGTGAGTAGCCAGAATGCCCGGGCATTAGACAATATGTGGCAGCAGTATTGTAAGCATTAACGAATGATAGACTCATAGATATGTAAGAAAGTTTCTAGAGTTAAAATTGTTATTACTGACACTGTGAAGTAAACGTCTTACTGGATGAACGAACAATGAATTTAATATAGTGATGGAAGTTCATGTCAGCTGCGAATACAAGCCTGATAAAGCGCAACGAATCTGGTGGTTAGCATCAGCTATGCAGATGGAGAACTGTGAGATTTCTTGAAAATTGTTGAAAATTATTAGTTGATATACTTATACTATATAATGATTTTTATAGATATTCGAGTTGAATAAAAACAACCACGAACAAAAATATTGCTAGTATATCTCTTCTTATCACAAGAATATATGGACTAGATTCTTTAGCCTTATATACTGGGCAATATAAAATTTCGAGATAAAATTTGCATTATGAATTCTGGCGTATTATAGATGCAACCGTGTTATAGATGGTAGTGAATAGAGATCATTTATCAAAAGATAGAGAAAGATTTCCAGCCGGCTAAGCCTGGTTTGTAGTGACGTGAAGATTTATGAAGGACATTGCATTCTGGAAATTAGTATTAGATCTCGTAACTTCTCGATAAATGTTGTTGATAAATTGTTCTTTTAGCAAGTGCCTATTGATTATAATATTCTAGGTATTTTAGATTTGTACACCTTATCGAATTGAATATGATACAAATCCGAGTTTGAAGTGGGTGCCTACACATATAAGGATTTATGGATACAAATTGATCAAACCCTATTAGATGCTTTTAAATTTAAGGCAAATTGAGTATCCGGTTATTGACACTATCCTGAGCTTGAACGTGATATAATACATAAGTTGGTGATAAAATTAAACCCGATAATAATATAGTAAGGCGTAAAACCAAAGGTTTCTTATTTAGCGAAGGATCATGCCTTCAACAGGTAATAATATGGAGCTTAAAATGAGAATTCAATGAACAACACTCAAGCGCATTAAACAAATGTGACAAATAACAAATCTTACGTTTTGAATTCTGATGAATCGAGCTCGCAGAAAAATAAGAACATAAATTGAAAAATGCGGGTTCGTTACAGACACTGAAACAAACAATGCGATATTTATGCCCTGAAGGATATCAGAAAGAGCAAATAGAAATGCAGATGTAAGCGTACTCGTGTTTTATAGATTATACAAAAGCGTTTGCTATCGTATGACCCAAACAACTGTTGCAAGTCTGACCAATTTCGAAATGGTATTAGAAAAACGCAGAATCTTTACTAAGGGGAAAGCTGCATACGGACAGACAGAAAAGGCGTCCATTATATATACGAAAACACAAAAGACTGTAAGACAAGAAATGTTCCTTTTCACCGAGTTTATTCTACCAACACAAGAGATGTAATCGATTCTGAGAGATTTATAATTTGGACCTGGTTCCATTATTAGCTATCAAAAGTTTATAAACATAATATATGCAATAGACCCAGTGCTGATAACAAGCACATAAATTTAACTATGAATATTTTCATAGAAGCTACTGAATGAAAGCGAAAGCGAACAGACAGTAGCAAGAAGAAATGGGTGGTTGTTAGATAATAGAAGCCCATTACATATATATTACAAAATCGAGATATTAAAATCAAAATCAAGTTCAAAAATTGAATTCAGCAGGTGAATTTTAGATGGTGACAGAAAAATATAAGTAATATATTAAGAAAGAGAAAAATATCGTTAGAAAAAATTCTTAAACAGTTAATTACAATTACTCCTCATATAGAATTGTGATTTCTGGACAATCTTTTCACAGATGAAGAAGAGACATGTGGCAACAGAAAAATGGTTTAACAGGGTGTGCTGAGAATATGAACAGAACGTTTAAGTGAAAATGAAAACAAATTGGATACTTATATTTAAATTCAAAAGACCACTGTAATATCAATGGCTTATAATGAGGAAAGAATGCATCGAAATCTTGACAGCCACAAGAGAGATTGAAGACAATGAAACAATGAAACGACAAAACTTAATTAGAAAAGAGTGGGAGTACAAACCAGTTTGAAAAGAGCAATAGATGAATGAGAATGACAGATACATAGGTGGAGAGAAAAGGAAGGATATACAGGGGTGGGGAGAGACCTAGAGTTCAGTGGTTAATAGGTGCGTATCGACATTGCATTTAAATCTCTGGAGGCTGTAGCCGTCAGGAAAGCAAGAATATTGGAGCGAGTTCCACAGGCGGGAAGTGCGAAAGGAGAAGCTGCAGGAGTATAATTGCAGGAGTATAATTATCGTCTGCATTTGGCTAACCTGACTGTGAATGGGTGGGACCCAGTTGCCAGTTTGGTTGCACGAGTATACAACTGTTGAGGAGGCACCAGTGACTTCAGTTCGTCCGAGCAGAAGCAGAAAGTATTTACAGAATAGAAAAAGTGAGGCCACATTTCGACGGTGGGGAAGTGGCTGCAGTCTAGCCGCCAGATCAGTAACTATCGCATTGCAAACGCTCCTTTGGAGCCTGTCGAGAACACTGAAGAGAACGGCAGGGGCGCCTGACCATAAATGGCAGCAGAACTCCATGCATGGACGGATGGTTGACTTGTATATATGCAGGA
This sequence comes from Ascarosepion bandense, assembly GCA_037127315.1. Taxonomy (NCBI): domain Eukaryota; kingdom Metazoa; phylum Mollusca; class Cephalopoda; order Sepiida; family Sepiidae; genus Ascarosepion; species Ascarosepion bandense. Next base: position 74,802 of record JBBBDQ010029229.1, read on the forward strand.
TGGATTTAGGAGGAAAAAACATCCTGGATCGACATAGTGAGCCAACCTACGAAGCAGTAGATTTAACTATGGATTCAATATAATGATTCCATTTGGGGTTTGAGGAGAGGGTAAGGCCGAGGAGGCGTAGTGTGTTGCTCTCAGGGAGAATCGCTTGGTCCATGCTTATGGGAGGCAGGAGAGGTTGCCTGTGATGATTGACAGACAACAGCATGGACTTAGATGCATTGAAGTTGACAAGCCACTTCTTGTCCCAATTCCCCACAGAGTGTAGGTCCCGTTCAAGGTCAGCAGCGAGAATATGTCTGTCCACCACGGCAGGTTCCTTTGTGGTGCGGGAGTATATTGTGGTGTCGTCTGCGTAGATACCTACTTGGGAACTGATCTCCTCTGGGAGGTCGTTGATGAAAATAAGGAAGAGCGTCAGGCCCAGCATAGAGCCCTGTGGGACACCAGCATTCGTGCTGTAGGATGAAGAGGCAGGCCCATTCAAAACGACCTGGATTAGGTCAAGCAGGCGACCGGTAATACCGTAACCCCGTAGCTTGCATAGGTGGCCAGAGTGCCAAACCCTTTCAAAATATATATATTTAATATTATTGTTATAATAATAAATTACTGTTACTCAAGAGCTATCAATTTTAGGTGCTCAATGTACCATCAACAGTCAGTGATATGTGGTTCAGTCATATGCTCATATATATATATATATATATATATATATATATATATTGATAAAAAATTCGCAGTAAATTAATAAAAATTTAAAAAATGTCACCATATTATTTGAATGAGTGTTCGCTTGAATATTTTTTTAAAATGATGTGTAAGCCTTGAATGTGCGTTGTGGTGCATTGGATATCGGCTCGGAACGAGAAATCGTGGGGCCGAGTTCAAATTCCAGCCGAGTTCATTGCATTTACTTACGTGCAAATACCCTTGGGAAAGGTATTAATCCGTCTAATCCTTAGAGTTATGGGTTATATAACAAGGCAGACTGTGTTCTATAGCCTTGGTCGGCAACCAGTCTACCGCAGAAAGCAATGGCAACCTACTGCGCCATAATCAGTCAGTCATGTCTCGAAAGAGACATGATCGCTCAAGCGTGTATCACGTATGGCACTTAACTGACTGAAGCCTTGAAATAAATCCGGGGAAAATGTAAAAGTGATTGTTAATAGAGGTTACATATGCTGACACACTCACTGGTCAACACATAGCTTCAGTTATATATGCATATATATATTTACAATATATAATTTAATCTACTTATATCTCTATTATATCCATTTATATGAGTCCCTTGTATATTTGTTTTAAATAAATTTTTATAAAATTTAAATTGCACTCGAAGCAGTTAATACGATAATAGTTAAAACCTTCTCAGACTTTTTGCTTAAAGTTTTAATCCAGAGAAATTCAGGATACTCCAAATGCATTTTAAGCTTCAAAAATTGAGACTTGTGTTTTTTTAAATCGTTAACAACATTAAACAGCTGGGTTATAATTATCTAAAAACATCTGCTGACATTAAATTCTAGAGATCAGTCACGCACTTTTTGAAAGAGTTCTCTTTATAAAAGTTACCGTGTTGAACTTAATTTTAATAAGAAATGCTTGAAAATAAGAAATTCAAACAAACTTAAACTGAAGTGCCACGCACAATTTCTTTGTCGTTGTTGTATAGAACAATGCAATTGCAAGGGGTGCGTATGTTTTGGAAAAACTCAGATGAAAAATGTGGAAGTCTATGTTAATAGTAATCAATAATGTTATACATACGGTTACACACACACATTGACACAAATCTTCAGTTTTATATGTATATTTTGCGAGTATGTGTATATATGTATGTGTGTGTGCTTGTGTGTCCATGTATACTAAAGACATGACAATATTATTCGTAGGTAAATTGCTTTCAGTTAATTGATAGTTTGCACCAACCAACAGATACGCTCTCTCATATCTGTAGGAATATGTTTGTGTGCGTTTCTGTATGTGTATGTGTGTATATGCTTAAATTAAAAAAAAGTTTTCGAAACTCACATGAATTTTGTATAAAATAAATAATTATAAATACGTTTATATTTATAATTAATCATAACATTTGAAAAATGGGTAAAATTATCTTATTGCGATATTTCATTAAAACCTTTTGTCTCTATGATAAACAATGTATTTTACAAAAAAATGATTTAATTTACGTTGAAATATAGATCTTCTGTGAAATGGAAGCAAATGGTACTTCGCGAAAGATTTAACATCTGACAATAAATAAACTTATATGACTCATATACTGTCCGAGTGGATAGAAAGTTCGTATTCTGTCCATGAAGCCCGCGTTCGAATCTGACCCTGGTCGATTTGTCAGGTAGGTGACCTGGATATTATAGGACTGGAGGAGTCAATCCCAGCGTGTGGCAACATTGGAAAGTTCCTGAAAACAATACCAAGTTTTGGCCCAAGCCTTGTGAATGAAATTGTGAATACGACCCCCTTTGATTAGCCGTCGATGGCTCTGCTAGATCGAAGTCAAAGTCATCGTGGCCGAGAATTTCAGCATTTTGTCCTTTTTCAGATTGTTGTTCATGCTAAATAAAAGGGTTTCTAAAAAGAAAAACTGTAACTAATGTCCACTCAGTATATTTCCAATACAAACCACCAGTAGGCGATGTGTGTGTTGAACAAACACGCCTGCCTTAGCAGGTATCTGCTTCGGGGATTAGCTCTTCATCCTGGTAAACAGGTATCTTCGAATACGAGTGGCCAGCCATTATATACAGTAACCGAAAACACAGATTGGATTATCTTACTGCTTGTACAGTGGTTCACAAACTTATATATTTCAAGTCCGCATTTTCGGATTAAGAATTTGCTCTCGCCTTCTCCAGTTTTTGTAAAAGAGAAATTATTTAAAAATATAAACAAAAAAGCAAAGTTGGGGTTAAGAGAGATAACCGCGAACACGAAGTTAGTAAATTATTATTGATAAAAATCTCCTAAAATTTTCGCACCAAAGTTACTTCTTTATATTTGATATACTGCAAAAATATCAGTGCCATAAGTGATATACACAACCAAAGCTCTACAACCCTATCTGTCCTGCTATATAACCCATAGGTGAAGGCAGAAGAGGTAGTTCAATATTTTTCCCAAGGATATTTGAGAGTAAGTGAATGCAACGAATTCAAGTGAAATTCAGAATCGGCACTCCGATTTGGCGTCCTAAGCCGATATCAACTGCACCACAGCAAACAACTATCAAAAGTATCATATTGTGAAACTCGATAAATAATTATTTTTAACTGTTTATACCGGAACTCATGAGTGCAGTCGCAAGTAATTCATAATAATAGTCTAGATTTTAAAATCATTTATATTTTGCATATGAATATATTCAAACTGTTTTGTCTTTCAGTCATTCGGCCTCACCTGATATCCTATTCTGTAGTATTAATCAAGTGGGTCCCTTTGTTTTTGGAGCCACTGGCTTAGAGAGACTCACTTGAATTCACTTTTTGTTCGATTGTCAAGTTGTCAGGAAGTTGATATTATCGGAATTGGTTGGCCACACTTTTGAAAAGTACCTGAAACCCATAACAAAGGAAGACTTAAGCTTTGTAAAACAAATAAAATAAACAGATAATTCGGGGATCCGTCTATCCTTGTGCTGGCACGAATATGTGACCGAGTATTTCAGGGTACCAGTTTTGTTTAAACTGCTGATCAGGAGAAATCTAGCGTTCTCTAAAACAAAATCTGAATATATGCATTATAAGCCACATTTGTTATCTGTGGGTGTTACAAACAGTATCCATGTAACTGAGCAGGTGGTTGTGAACATGTTTCTCTAGTCAAAAAAGCAGATGGGTGTGCTCGGAAAACGAAAATACTCAACCAATGCTGCGGTAAAGATAAAACTCTCATAAAATGTTTCGTTCTGTGAGATCATATACATTATGCAGATGTTATAATTCTCTCTCTCTCTCTCTCTCTCTCACTCTCTCCCTCATCTTCTCTTTCTTTTTATATATATTGTTTCAACCAATTGAATAGTTTAAGAAATAAAATATGTATTATAGAAACATTGTACATTTAACAGCGAAGACAACAGAAGCGTATGGCACGACTAATGTGAGTGTGTCTGTTGTCGAGTGTTCAATCAATACGATGTTCCACATGCCCCTATTCTACTAATCGTGTATTAGGCAAAAAAGTCCAACATAGACTCTTTAGAGGATAAGCACCACAGTATACACACACACACACACACACACACACACACACACACACACACACACACACACAAACATATATATATATATATATATATATATATATATATATATATATTTATATATATAGACAAAAGGAAATTGATAACTCACCTTATCCGACACGTTTTATCTTATGAATGACAATATCAAGTCCAATGTAAGGATACTATATTGAAACAATAATTATTAACACAATTCTTTAAAAAAATTAAGCTTAAAAATCCTCGTAATCATTTATACACAGGGTGTATCAAAAATGTAGATATTCAACTCCTTCACAGAAATAACAGAATAGCATGATATAAAAAAAGGCTCAAACTTAATGAAAATGTTTTCCGTCAAATGTTTTGATGAATTATCTTAAATGTTTTTAATACTTTCTAAAACGTTCGAAATATTATTTAAAAACCTTTTTTCTTTCCTTTTTATTTCGTTTAATTTTACATATGTTTACTACGGCAAAAATAATGTGACACAACTTACTTTCAAAAATTACATTTGAAATTCTTGCAAAAATCAAATAATACATGGATGAAAGTTGCAGGGCTTATACATATGCGCTAAATCATTTTTTAAACCATTGATTTTATGTAATCTAGTTAAATATATATATTTTTACATATGTTGCTTCCCTTCTGGTTAGTTTTCTGAAATATTTAGAAACATTCTACCCGTCAGGAAATTTTTATTAATAAAATGCAGGATAATTAAGCAATGATAATCGCTTGTTATATTTCTAAATTATTTTCTTTGTCAAAATCTCTTCACAGAATTATGAAAACAAATATGCAATAAAACTATAGCATTTTTAATTTTAATAGCTGTATCTGTTTTATACACAATATATATTAATGATAACATCGTCGGAAGAGATTTGTAAATAAATAATGAATTTTACAAGAATTGATTTCATTTTTATTTTTATTATAAGTTATTTGAGTTTGAAAAATCTTTAAAAACTTTTCCGATCATTTTTACTTATATTAATAAGTTAATAAGTGAAGACTATATTTACTAATCGAAAATTGAAAACGTTAACATAAATATTCGATTCACATTTCCTGACTACATTTCTATATTGAACGGGCTTTACAAATCACACCTTCAAAATTTACGGTAAGTTTTATATTTTTAAATCATAGTTTCCTAATTTCTCAAAGAACAGTTGTGAAATTCACATTTTTTAAGTTCTTTAATAAAGAATAACATGAAAAATAGATATTAAAATAAAAATTAATAAATACCATAAAATTTAAAAAGTTATTGAGTGATCTCTGTCATCTTATATAATTTAGTCCGTTGTCATTTCATTGGCAATTTAATTTAAACGAATGTTTAATATTATTTTACATATTATTTTCTTCAGAAGACTTCTAAAACATAAGGCTAAAATAAGTAAAATTCGATAAAATATTAGATAAATACAGTTAATTATGTCCTTACGAATGAAAAAAAGAAACTTCCAATTAAGCAACATATAATTATGTCAATCGTTGGCGCCATACTTAGCTTTAATTTTTACGGCTTCCGTCTGTCAACTCTCATTAGTCACTTCATATAACAGTATGATAGACTGATAAGAGGACTACTGAAATTAAGAAAGACTTTTATGGTACATTTCTGCAGTAAGCGAGTTATATTTGTTCTTAAATATGATTACAGTAACATTAGATTTGCTAATTTTACGAAAGTTAAGTGTCAGCAATGTATATTTTATTTTTGCAAGGTTTTAAAAAATAAGAATTGTTTTCTACTTACAAAATGTGTCGATCGATCAAAAATGGCTAAAAAGCAAATTATAATTTTTGCGAAAATCTGAAAAATATAGAATCTAATTAATAGATTTTTGATTTTAAATACGACTATATACGAAAATATTCTCTAATATTTTGCTCCCTTCAATAATAAATTTTATCTTTCAGCTTTCAATTAAAGTTAAATTGGAAGCTTTAAGAAAAACATTTCATTATTAAATTTCATTTCAAACGTAGGTTACAAAAATAACTGATAGTAACTACAATAATACATTTAGAAAATTTGTAGGTGTGTTTCTCAAACCAAATAGAGGAAATGTTTCGGTTTTGTGTTTAAAACCTTTAAGCTATATGTCGTTGTGTCGCCATCTAGACAAAGTCACATTTTTAATTCTTGTACCTTTTTGGCTAAATAACGTGTGTGGCAATGCATTAAGTGAGAAATTTTGCGTTTAGCAATGGCAGTATATGCATATCTTAAGTAGGCAAATATGATTTTTACATACGGCGCGCGAATGGGAAGATATTCTGATAGAACAGTGCAATATGCTGTACTGCTATATCGAACTATTTTTTTAGCCGATTTATTCAAATTTTTTGCTGATTATCCCCAGATTGCTGGAACAGGATCCTTGGTACACAAACTATAGTATTTGGAATATATATTTAGCGGCGACTCCCTTAAAATTGATTTTTAATTGTTTCAAAACGAAAGATATAAACTTTAGTCCTAGTTTAGCTGTGAAAAACCCATCTTTAAATATGTAAAATCATTTTTGAGATACTACACACACACAAACACACACATGTTTGTGTGTGTGTGTGTGTGTGTGTGTGTGTGTGTGTGTGTGTGTGTGTGTGTGTGTGTGTGTGTGTGCTTTTGTGTGTGTGTATCTCAAAGTAAACATTGAGGTTTACACCAAACAGTAAGTCTGTTTTATTTTTAAACGCAATGTTTTAACTTTGCAACAGACAATCACCGGGGGTGGGTAAACTTAATGTCCACTTTGATATGTACATTCTTTTATCTTTTATGTCTAGCACTTTATCTTACAAATATTGCCTATAGTAAAGCTAATTTTATCATTATTATCTCTATACACACACACACTTATATATATATATATATATATATATATATATATATATATATATATCTGTGCGCATGACTTTTAGACGATATTACTGACGAACCCACTTTCATCTCGAATCACAATATATAATACGTAAAACATTTAATGTTTCATCAGTTATTGATTTTATTTTAAAAGTGAGTCAATTTTTAAGAACCGAAGGGAAGATTAGGTCAACGTGCACTTTGTTGGCCACCATTTACACTATTTTTATGTCTACGTCAAATTCGTCTGTCGCCAGCACAAAAGGATAATCGAGGCTGAATTATTGCCTTCAACGTAAGATCTATATTGACGCCAAGAAATTGCATTTTTGGTTGTAATTTTCTAGGTGAGAAAAAGTTGGGCAAATCAATGTTGCTGACATACAAAATATTGCTAACCGTGGTCAACACAGTTCAATTTTTGAATAAACAATATTTTCCTCTTTTGACATATAAAAATGATGACGTACCATTTGTTTATTCTTTTTTATGCAAAATTTAGTAACACTCGAATTTTTTTTGCCTACAAGATATTTTAAATGTGCTGTATGAATCATTATTCTCTTGCATTATTTTAAGTCTTATAAAAATTCAATAAATATGATTATGTTCATCTGTGTATAACTCCAACAACCCCAAAAGCACTGAAAACAAATTTTTCTATACATAATTATTCATGTCAGGAACTTGATTTTTAAACCCTTCTTTCTTTCTTTCTCCTGATGCTGCTCTTTCTCTTTCTCTTTCTCTCTGTTTCACGTTTTATTAGTGTCTTTGGTGGTGAAGTTACAATATTGCAAATATCTTTTCCATTTCAAAACTGAGCTTTGATATACAGAAGTAAAATTAAAACAGGCTATGAATATATGTTCGTAATATTATCTAAACCAATTTAATTAGAAACTTTTCTCTTATTCACCCAATAGATTGTAGGAGAACTACTGAATGTAGAGAGTTAATGAATGTGATTATTGTATAGAAATAAATAAAGTAGTATATTTTATTAGTTTAGAAACATCATACCTGAACAGGTGGCCTAAACTCCGGGACAAGCACGCTCCAAGTTAATGACAAAAAGTCATTTTAGAGAAGGGGAATTAACAACTTTTCTTACTGTTATTATGTATTATATGAAAATCAATTTTTGTAAAAATCACAATTGCTATAATCTATGCAGGCAGAAGTCTTAAATACAATCACAGTAGCTACAAAAACATGAACTATTTTTTCCTTTTTTTGTCTAGTATTCACCTTATCGAAACCAACTTCCTTATAATTAATATAAGATACTATTTATTCTTTCCAGTAGGTACATTTCCTTTACTTTCAAACAAAAAAAAATATGTTGAGCTTCTGACCAAGGCAATTACTCTTATGTGAAAAACAGTATGAATAACAAATACCCACATACATCAATCGGGAAAATTTTGGATGAAAAAGATTTTTTAATTGGTAGAAGGATCCAACAAAATTGCAATTAAAAAGTGATCTTGAAGATTTTGATACGCAAAAGACTTTTTTTAAGATTGGAGAGACAGACAAAACTTACCAGTTTAACCTTCCTAAAAGATGTCAAAACAGATCTTAGGAGAGTGAAAATATAATAATACACACAATAGACCAGAAATTGTGGAAAGATTCGATCCCCAAGTTCCTGAAAAGACATTTCACATAGAAGAAGGATATTAGAAATTTAACTAAAACTGTTCTAGCCAGACACCGAATTATATTGTTTTACTTTTTCAGCGTTTTCTCTCATGATCACACACACACACACACACACACACACACACACACACACACACACACACACACACACACATATATATATATATATATATATATATATATATACACGATGAAAAATGTTAGTACCCAGTACAAGACTATACAGTACAATTACTTATGTATGGCATAGTAATAGCTTATTAAGAAAATACCTTACTTGACATCTGTCGAATCAAAGTACTATAAAAAGTATGTATTAAGCAGTAATCAACGAGAACCCTTAAGAAAATTATAATTGATAAAACAAAAGTCTTTTTTAATTCACATAATCATTGACTACATTCTATCAAAGATCCATATTTATTAAACGCTGTTCCGTCACAATCAATCTGTTATGAGAGTAGTAGTGATGGTACGTTAAGAACTCTCCAAAAATGGAAGTTACCATCACGTCATGTTAGACGCGCAGGGTTTGTGAATGCTGAAAACGGTCATTTTTCTACAAGAATCTGCACATTGTAAAAACTACTGTGCAGTACAAGACATGGAGTATAAATATGCCGAATACAACACTTTTGAAATGGCTAACTGTTATGGGGAGTTACCCATATGATACACCAAATTCTTCTGAACTATATATAAGCAGGATTTCTGCTTTGTAGATAGCAATCTATTCCAGCACATAACTCTGACAGTCAGACTAACAGTCATCCTACAACTCTGTCATTTGTATATGTTAGTACGACTGCTTTTGTCCAATATATGTGTTTACTCTATTCTTTCTTTGTGTGAGTAGTTCTAGCCCAAACCATGTCACATCAATTTGGCGACGAGCTCAGAACACTATGACTCTGACCGAATGCATTTGGAATAATAAAAATAGTGAATACATTTTATATTGTTCAACTCCAAAGTAACTTAAATGTTTTAGATTGCTGTAATAACACAATAAAATTGATGAAACCATCCTTGAGGATCGTATTCGTATTCAATGAAAGATACCTAAAAGAACGGTTGCTGCCTTTATATTATGTTAGAACATGTCAGAAAGGAATCTACTACACAATTGTACATTTGTGTTTTGATATTGAAAGAAAAATCTCCCATCAGGTAGTTAACAATGATGGTCATTGTGCACCTTTTTAGTAGTTTATAGTTGTCACATGTTCTAACGTAATAATAATGATAATAATAGTAATAGTAATACTAATAATAAGCATAATAATAATAATAATAATAATAATAATAATAATAATAATATATATATATATATATATATATATATATATATGTATATGTATATATATATATATATGTATGTATATATAAATGACCAAATTTAAAATAACCTGTAATTTGTAATTAAACATATTCTAGGTACAATACACCATTTACCTAAAATCAACACACAAAATTAACAGATGCTGGGAACAAGCGAAATATGTTGGCTTTTCATCGGCTATATGTAGATATATGTTAGTGGTGCATTGGGGAATATCTTTCTAACGGTTATTTTGGCGAGATTGTATAATTATTAATTTGAATTATTTTATTTCATTTAAATTTATTTATTTATTGCTTTCGTTTTTTGATGTTTATTTTTCATTCATATTGTTTATTTATTTTGTCATTCATTTATATTTATTTTATTTTTAAATATGGTAGTTTTTGTAGATGTTACTTTCAACCTAAGAAAATTATATGTACATGACACAGTCTGTCGCATTTGAGTGTTGACTTCAATGTTTATATATATATATATATATATATATATATATATATATATATATGTATGTATGTATATATATAAAATATAATTTCTAAATTCTATTTCGCTAATTAAAATTCTAAAGCATGTGAATCAATTTAAAAATATGACATGCCGGCAACTTTGTGTTTACATGTGAATATCTCAGAGAAAGTTTTCTTTTGAAATCAATGAAAATGAAGTATCACAGGAAGAAAAACAAATATATTACAAAATATAACATGAAATTGTTCTCAGTACGTGTTACGTTAGCACGAGATACGATGGCTTTGAGCAGCGTCGTGTAATTTCTAACGTTATTACAAGGACGTGATTAGGATTTTGTCACAAAAATGTCGTATCCGGTTGACTTCAATCAGCTGTACATGAGATCAATAATATATGAATTCAGGTGATCCAAAACTTGAAGATGAAGTTTTAGGTAACTGATACACGCACCTCTGAAAGGAGCATCTCGGGTAGAACTAGAACAATTCTCCCGGTAAAAATTCTAATTACATGGAGAGACTAAAGCATAGAAAGACCGAAATGTCGTAAATATACCAAAGAGTGTAAATAGTGTGAATATAAATATATATATATATATATATATATATATATATATATATAATCACTTTAAGTGGTAATTTTTGAAGATATGCATGTTTTTGTAAAGTTTATTTCATTTATTATACTTAAACCATCTATTTTTTCTACATTACTAAATGAGCAGTATTTAGATTTAAGGTATTTTACGGCCTTGCTTAATCTGCGAAATAAAATTTAATCTTTGAGCTCCTAACCCTGCGGCTACAAGGAGAAGCGGCGAGGAAGTGGAAGCTAACATCTCTCGCCTAGTTAGTTTTCCAAAATCACACGCGGAACTGTTAATGTTGGACGAGAGCTCGATTCCATTTGAACTTTCCGTTTATTAAGCCATCTGCACCACGCTTGCAAAATGTTGCATGTTCCGAAAAATATAAATCCGGTCGGAAGATTTTGGGTTTTTTGGTCATTGTTAAAAGGGTGAACACTGGTGGTGAATTTTTTTTCACTTTGGGAATAGCCGTGGGTTGGTTGGTTTCGATTTGTTGAAGTTTCTTCGGCGGAAGTTGCCATGTTGAGTTTGTGTTGAAGAGAAATATTCTGATTCCGCTTAAAGTCCAATATATATATATATATATATATATATATATATATATATATATATATATATGTTGAAATCACGTCGGGTGGTCACCAGTTTATAGTGGGCTAGGAGTTCTCGGGTAAGGTAGTTGGATGTCGAAGCACATTAATTGAATTTGGTCTCGTTGTAGATAGCCCACATTAAGTTATAAAAATGATTATAAAACAGGAAAAGCAAATTGAGTAAAAAAACAAAAATTCTATATATACTTATATTAATTAAGGTTTTTACAATTAAAGCAATTCCTTTAGGATGGGTCCAACGGACGTTAAACGTTCATGGCAATAAAATGCTGTAAAGAGAATTTGTGCCTATGAAAATGGGAGCGTTATAAATTAGGAATGTCTTTGATGTATCCGCTCGTTTAGTCGGTAAGTAGATCAGGGACAGCGAAAAAGAAGATGAGAGGGAAAACAGGCAAGCATAGTGGGTCGCTCGACGAGGTCAAGGGACGTGCTATTTACGCTCGGACTTTTCAACTCTCTTTGTCTCTGTCTCTGTCTGGCTGTGCAACGATGCTTTGTGTATCGGCTTTTTATTTCGGCTTTGCGGATCCCAGCACGTCATTTGGGAATTCACACTCGTATTTTATTGCGGGCTTGCCATTGGCTGATAATTAACATTCGCGTAGGCTCGAGTACTGAAATTTGATATTTAATACATTTTTGGCTTTCGACCGAAACCACTCCGTGGAGCCGGCTGCGCACCGACCAGTTTGGGTTATTTGCTTTCTGGTCTTGAGACTGTATACATCCGGTCCTTCGCTTTGCTCGGTATCACAACACTACTATTGCAAATATTAAAACAATTGAAATATTATGAATTTCGTGTATTGATAAAGCATTATTTTCTGATGGGAAACATACTGTTCAAGCAAAGCAGTGGCTTCATGAGTTTTATTCGGACTCTGCTCCCCCGTAAACAACGGTTAAGTGGCGGTTTGCTAAATTTAAATGCGTGCGTTCAGACACAAAAGTTGATGAACCCTCAGATACACAAAATCAGATGTTGCACCAAAAATTCTGTAAACACAATTTGGCCAGTTATAAATTGAATTTCCGTGAGATAAGAGAGGAGTTGAACATATCAGAAAGTAGGTATTCAACATTTCGCATAAACATTAGTCAATGAAAAAGCGGTGTTCAATGTGTGTTCTGCGTTTGCTCACCGTTAATAAAAAATTTCAATACTTCGACCATTCAAAGTGTTTTTGCAAATGTTTGAAACCAACTAGAAGGATTTTATACGTAAATATATGACAATAGATAAAACATGGATGTACTACTTCACGCCGGAATCATATCGGCAGTCAGACAGCTGAGTGGACAGCAGCAGGTGAAAACCGTCCAAAGCAAAAAAAGAATCAAACATCAACAGACAATGTTTTTGCCCCGGTATTGTGGGATGTGAAAAGTATTTTGTTAATCGATACCTTGAGAAATGTAGAGCCAGAAATAGCGAATATTATACACCATTAATTGTCCGTTTGAGGTAAGAAATTGGCAAAAAATGCGACAAATAAAGAAGAAAAAAAGCGGCTTTTCACTAAAACAACGCACCCTGTTACAATTTGATCGCACTACATGAATTGCTCTACGAATAACTTCAGTATCCACCTGTTCTCTAGATCCTGCCTCCAGCAACTAATAGCTCTTTGCAGACCTCAAAAGAATGCTTCAAGGAAATAGATTTCGCTCTAATGATGAAGTAATATCCGAAAAGAGGTGTATTTTCAGGCCAAAGACAAATTGTTTAAGAAAAAAGGCATTGAGCTTTTAGAGAAGCGTTAGAATCAGTGTATCACCCTAGAAAGAGACTATAGTTGAATAAAGTTAAATTTTACCTAAATGTTGTTTCATTAGTTAGGCCCGATTTTGTTGAGTGATTGTTTATACATCTTCGGGAGAACTTCGTTAAAATCATACCAGAGAACGTCCATTTAACTTTTGTAGGGTTTTTCAAACTTTCAAGCTATTAGACGGAAAATTAAATGCTCTAATATAAATAAAATATGAGTATACACATAAAATGACGCTTTAATTTATACGAAATCTGTCGGATTAATACAATTCAAATAAATGTCTATATATATCTCAATTTTACGAAATTTTACGGAAAGTTACAACATGTTATTAACCGTACAAATTTATTTGTTTGAACACTATTTATAATGGATACTTTTATTTGTGCTGATAATCTCTTTTTTCTATTTTCGAGTACTGTATATTTCCAAACAAATTCTACGAATATTCACCCAGTGAATATACATATATATATATATATATATATATATATATATATATATATATATATAATGCACTGTTTAATAATATAAAAAACAGAGTATTAACACATATACGATTATCTATCAAAATAATGTTCAAACAAATATATTTAAATCAACATGTCACGATTTCTCTGTTTTCTCCATAATTATGAGATATTTTGGAAAATAAAATAACTATTAACACGTTTGAAAACATTAGCCAGCCTTATAGATCAATATTTAAAATGGAATTCTAGAATAATATTGTTCTGGTAGATGTTTATCGGTGTCTAGCATAGGTGAAAATATTAATAGTCTCGATGTAAATTGCTTACAGGTAAATCAATCGTCCACGTGAGATAAGAAGTAAACCATATAACTCATGATACGATAAGATCGTCTGTTTTTTGGGGTTTTTTTTACTTTTAGAAAACTGAATTTTTCCATTCGCTTTCAAGATTGTGAAAGTTATTTTCTAAATTAGCTGAACATGCCGTCAATAATGTAGGCATTCATTTGAAAGCTGGAAATATTTTTGCTAGTGAACCCTTTGTTGTATTTTGACACTATTATTAACTCTGATGTTTGGATAGTTTTACGACATATTCTCAATGTATTATTGAATGCCGACAAGATTTTTATGACTCGATCGTTTGAATGGAATATGTATTTTTGTAAAATTCATTTTGTACTTAAGGTTTCATTGAGGTATTTTGCTGATCATTTGAAAAAAACAGAAAAGAAAAACAAAAAAGTTTCTAATATTGATCATTCTTCACCTATATTTAGAGATAATTTTAATCAAAACGAGTGTAGTTAATGTAGATGATGTAAAAAATATGCAGTAATCATGTTATGTCGATTTAATTTTTTATATATTTTTAGCAAATTTCGTATAACAAAACGGACATTAGCAGACAAAATTCTAGATAAATTATCCAGTTAGTTTTGTTTTTGTTGTACTAAATACATTCTTTCGTATTTTTTGTTATCAGGAGTTGCATGTAGTGGATAATGTGAGATAGAGTTTTCTAGCATACTGTCAAAATGAAATTATTGATAAAAAATGGTAGTATCGAAAATACATGAACGCAACAGAAAAAAAAGCATTGACATTTAGAAAGATTTAAACTATGTATATCTTATTCGAAAACTGGAAAGATATAACAAAATTTAATCAGTGAATATGTCATTTGAAATAAACAGAGTCTGTTATATTATTTTGCTACGAAAGAGAACTTTAAATGGTTGTATACGCACACACATGCACACACACATACATATATATGTATTAGAAATATTACAAAAACTTGTATGTTAGTCATTCACTACTTGTAATGATTTACGTTATTAAGAGTTCTCGATACTTAGTAGAATAGCAGAACATTACATATGGTAAAATTTTTATTATAAGTTTATAATAAATACATAGTTTACTCCATCCGAAGACCCTTTGTATTTCCGTAATATCATATTAACAAATCGTCAGACAATGAAAAACATAAGGTATTACCGAAACAAAACGGCTATTATGTTGCAGCGAAGTATGTATAAATTATAAACTTATAAAAAAGAATCCCACACATATATATATATATATATATATATATATATATATATATATATATATATATATATATGCACACACACACATATATATATATAGATGCTTTACGCCGGGATGGAAATACACAGATTTTGTGTCAGACGGAATGCTTACTCTCTAAGCTATAGGATCATGGAATGAAAGAGGAGGAAATATTAGCGTTATATATACGGTGTATACATACGCCAGGCATCGGAAAAACTTAATTCATTCATGAAAAATAATACATATATATATAAACTGAGAAAAAGTGAATTATATATATAGTTCTGATTCATGTGTAAATTGGATTTGTTTATTCATATATCAGCGTAAATCTATTGCTCTGATAAATTCTTACTCATGAATAATAATAATAAGACGATGATGATGATGATTATTATGTGATAAATATACAGAAACAGTTGATCATCTTCTATCAGTTGGTAAATTCATAGCACTCATGAATATATAACTCGGTATGCTATAATGGGCAAATATATGCACTGGAAAATGTGCATCTTTTATGGATAGGTATCTGCAAGAAACAAGTATAAATTTCACCTAGAGTCGGTTACAGGGTCTTGAACTGTAAGAATTTTATTGAATTTTGCAATACACCTAGACAGAAAAATGAAAACGAATCGCCCACTCATCGTGAGGAAATACCGCAAAAACAGAATATTGAAATTGCGTTTTTGCAGGTTACAATGCACCTTTGAAGACCTTCCAAAACTTATCAAAATCCAAGGATCCTTAAGTGAAAATGTCAACATTTTGCATACAGGGACATCAATAATTTCAATTGTAGCTGAAGCCCTCAGATTATTCGGAAAAAATTCCGATAGATTCCTGGAATTTATTCCTGATAGCCCATATGCTTACACAAAACAATGTACTCACAAGAAAAACTTGCACATGACTAAGAGCTTTATCTATTTTATAAAAATAAACTGTGGCAAAATGTCTTGAAAACATTTCTGACCTCAGGTGAACTTATGTTGTGACCATAATATATATATATATAAATATGCATCTTATATATATATATATATATATATATATATATATATATATATATATATATATATATATAACAGGAATCAAGGAAACAATATTAATATCACTATTAATAATAGAAGTGCATATACTGCTGATAACGACCATCACTGTGTATATAAACCAGCCTCTCGACGAGAATGCCGAAGCTCGAACCGTTGTCTTGGACATATCTCAAGCGTTCGACAGAGTCTGGCATGCTGGCCTTCTACTCAAACTGCGGAGCTGTGGTATAACTGGACATTTGTTTGACCTAATCCAGTTTTTCCTCTGTAACTACACATTGAAGGCGGTATTAAAAGGGCATGCCTCCCAGAACTACCATATGAACGCGGGTGTCCCTCAAGGCTCTATGCTTGGTATTAGGCTCTTTCTGATCTACATTAATGATCTCCTCCATGCCATAAGATCACAAGTAAGTATGTACGCCGATGACACTACAGTTTACTCTCGCCTTGATGAAAAATCTGGTGTGGGCGTTGAAGCGAACCTCGCAGCCGAGCTTGAAAAGCCCCTCCAATCCGTAGTGGACTGGGGTAAGAAATGGCTGGTAAATTTTAATGCTTCTAAAACGAAGCTGCTATTAATTAACCATCATAGACAATCACACATACCTCCCATTAGCATGGAACAGGCTTGCCTCCAGTGAATAAAACATTACGCCTCCTTGGCCTTACACTTTCGGCAGACCTCAAGTGGAATGACTATATCGAATCCAGTGCTAAATCTGCTGCTATGAAAGTTGGTTCTCTGGGCAGGGATGAATCTGTCCTGTACATATATAAATCTATCATCCGCCCCGTATTGAATACTGCTGCCACATCTGGTCGGGTGCCCCTGCTATTCTCCTCGGGGTTTTTGATATAATACAACGGAAATCTCTAATGTCATCGATACCGACTTGGCAGATCGACTGCAGTCACTCTCTCACCGGCGTGAAGCTGCTTCCCTGTGCCTCTTCTATAAATGCTTTCACGGCTTCTGCTCCGATGAACTTAGATCACTGGTGCCCCTTAGTTATGAATTTGCATGAGATACTAGATTAGCAACTAGGTACCACCATTTTACAGTGAGACCGATAAATTGTAACCGCAATTTCTACTCTAACAGCTTCTTTTCTGGCACTTGCCGCCTATGGAATCCCTTCCACATTATTGCTTCCCCGACAGCTCCAATCTCCCGGAGTTTAAATCTAAGGACGCCTCCTAAAAAAACTAACTTGCATCCATTCTCTGAAACACTCTACCCATCTGTCCCACCCTCAGCCTCGGTATCCTTACCTGTCTGTCACCCACATTCTGACATTTCCTATATCTAACCAAACTTTCCCTTCACCTTCCCGTATGTAACTCCCTGTGCAATAGTGGCAGTGGAATGCAAGCAATACAGGTTTATCACTTGATTCTTGTTTAAGAATGGATTTTTGGTTACTTATAATGTTTTCGCGTTTTTTTTTCACTCCCAGTCACTCATTCCGCTTTAGTTGCATTATTATCGTGATCGGGGCAATTTACTTTTAAGAAAAAGCAAAACAAAAATGCAATACATTAAAACAACTCTTGTTTTTTCTCTTTTCTTTTCCGTTCTTTTTTTTTCACAAAAATGATTAGTTGGAAATTGTCAAGAAATCATTTCTGACAATAGATCTCAGGTTAAAACCAGAGAGGAAATATGGATGCAACAGAAATGAATGGAAACAATATTAATAATAATAATAATAATAATAATAATAATAATAATAATAATAATAATAAAGCAACTCTAATTAATTCTGGATGAAGGGAACACTCATATAAATCTCAAGGAAGCAATATATCCATTAGCAATAGCAGCAACAAAAAATTGAACAATGTAAAAAAGGCAATCTAACGAATATGTATAGCCGACTTGGAAAATAAAATAAAAATAAATAAAACAACTCATAACTAAATTATCTGTACTCGATGAACTTTCAAGTGGAATAAATTCATGAACTAGAAAAGGCAGAAGAATCAAAATAAAATAAACTGGGATTGAAAATGAGGCCCTACCATCTAATGAAAAAATAAAACAACTAATACAATTAAAGGCCTAAAGAATAATGACAAAAAATCAAGATTCTACAGAAAGAATAAAATCTTTCAAATAGTTTTACAGGGAAAAAGGTACACAAAGAATTGAAGTCACATTCAACCACACAACCACAAATGGAATAGGTTATATAATTCTGGGAAAATATGGGTTTGCCCTAAAGAAGATATCAAAGAAGAAAGAAATAGAACGAATAAAAATTAAACCAGAACAAACATGGGATGCAATCATTGAAAGCGAAATTGCATGGGAACTGAAAAAAGCATACAACTGGAAATCTCAAGTATAGATAAAATACCTAGCATATATTATTTAAATAAAGCAAAAAAACCAAAGAACTTCAAGAAACAGTTAACGATCGTACTAAATTCAAGGCAAGGATGATCAAAGGAATTTCTTTTCTTCTACCCAAGAATAAGGACACAAATATCCGAAAATACTACAGAACAATTACATGTCTCCCCACATTTTAAAACTGTTGACATTTATTTTAAGAATATATATTTTCTTGGAAAAACTGACTTGCTACCGCTTAAACAAAAAGGGTGCAAACTTGGTTGTTACAGATATAAATACCAATTAATTATTAATTATATGATACTTTAAAACTGCTTCAATACAAAACAAATCTTAGTACTGCCTGGATAGATTTCCGCAAGGCATTCGATAGTGTACCACATTCCTGGATCTTAAAGATTTAAATGGGTAACACATGGTATTACTCGTTGTCCTCAATTTCATTAAACAATGAATGTCGATACGGAAAACAACAATTTACGTCAGCACTATAAATGGAACCTTATAAGTCTAGTGACATAAATATGAACAGAATAATCTTGCAGGATGACTCTTTGTCTCCCTAACAATTTTTTATATCACTAATAGCATTAACCAGCCAGCCTAACAAAACAGAATGTGGTTATAATTTAACTCAAAAGAAAATATATCATCTATTTAACATGAATGATTTAAAATTCAATGCTATGCAGGATGGTCTTGAGGAGCTGTAAAATTCGTATTTAAAACCATTGCATTGACATTCAATTTGGATAAATGTGTTAAACCCATTATTTTACGAGGATCGATACAACAAACATATTTTATTAGTTTAGACCCTGCTGTAACAGAAAAATATTTAGAGGAAGCAAAGCTTATAAGTACTTAGTTGTAAATGAGAGTGAAAATTTCGCCATAAGAAAATTAAATAAATATTGTGTAAAGAGTAATATAGAAGGGTACGGCTGATAATGCACTGAATTCTTAAAATAAATAATAATCTTTCCATTAATAATCTTTTTAACCCAGTTGTTCAATATGTTTTGAACTGGACTCTGCAAAATATCAAAGGCATGGATTCTAAGACTAGAAAGCGTCTTTCTAATCACAACTTACATCATCTCAAGTCTGTTGCAAACTATTTATACATATCTCATAAAGAAGTTGGAAGAGGACTTATTCAGATAAAACTGTCATACAATAAAAATTAAAAAAAACATATTACTGGATGATACAGTTAGTCGAACCACACGAAAAAAGAAAGATATAATATTAAATAATGGAATAAGGCAGTAAATACATACAGATTTGCATCTAGTAGATTCTGAAAGTATACATATAGTAGATTTACATGTAGTAGATTCTATAGAAAACAACAATGGAAGCAAAATACTTTTGCAGTAACAAATAAGAAAAATAGAGCCAAGGATAAAGCGCTTGAACAGAAAAAATAATACCACAAAGAAAAAGCTATGCATGTCTAATATCCAGAAAGGGCAAATAAATGCGATGTTGATAAAGTTAATAAACATCAATGCTTACTCTGGTCAATGTGCAAACACTTTGGAAAATATTTTAACAAATGCTGGTATGAGCAACTCCCAGCAACGGTTAAAGGAATAGAAGATGTCAGCATTGTATAGAATTACACCATGTATAGAGACAAGAAAATTCAAGCAAATAAGCCGAATATTGTTGTCGAAAACCAAAAAGAAGATCTTCTCTACTATTTGATATGGTTTGTTCAACGGATTAAGTATACCAACCAAGGAATTTTAAAAACTATCAAAATATAACGTCTTGGAAATTAAAAAAAATTAATGTAGAAAGTGAAAAACAACAATACTACAAGTGATAGTAGATGAACTTGGAATGATAAACATGGAACAAAAGAACACAATTAAAACATTCCTGTAAAGCGCACTTCATAGATGTACAACAAATGTCTTGTCTATTACAGCCTAAACACTTAGAAGAACTTTGTCTATGTAATAATTGTGATGTTATTGAAAATAGAAACAAATGAAATGTAGCCATAACTACACAACACGACTGTTGTAGGTTTTGCTACACACTTGATTTTAGAGCGACCATAGCAGAAATCGAATTATGAAGAAAATGTAATAATTATAATAATAATAATAATAATAATAATAATAATAATAATAATAATAATAATAATAATAAGAAGAAGAAGAAGAAGAAGAAGAAGAAGAAGAAGAAGAAAGTGATCGCCCAGCACTGGTTACAGAAAGAGAAGATGTCATGATTCTACACACACAGAAAAATTGAAGCAAATAGGCCGAACATTATTGTTAAAAACCAGGAAGGAAAAATTTGTCTATTAATTGATATGGCCTGTCAAGTGGATTGTAACATACCATCCAAGGAATTCGAAAGACTGTCAAAATATAAAGACCTGAAATTTGAATTACAAAAAAAATGTAAACTGAAAACAAGAATCGTGCCGGTGAAAATAGGTGCACTGCGAATGATGAAATATGGAAGAAAAAAAAAACAACACATTGAAAGAATCCCTGGAAACCCAAGCTTACGAGATATACAAAAAATTTTCTTGTTAAATACAGCATATATTATAAAAAGAATTTTGTCTATGTAACGCTAGGGATATTAAAGGAGATAGAAAAAAAACAGAAATAGAGTCATAATAACACCGTGATCTGCCGTAGGTCTTCCCTCAAACCTGACAGGTATTACGGCCATAGCATAAATAAAAATATAATTAAAATGACAACATAATAATAATAGTATAAACTAAAAATGGCTGATTAACAAAATCTGAAAATATCTGAGAAAAATATAAAAGTAATGTCAGTAACGATTGTGTTGCTCGGTTGAAAATTTAACCCAGTTGTAGATTATAGTTTCACAACGCCTCAAAAATCTACCTTATTGGCTACCGCAAGTATTGTTAGAATAGTACTGTATGCCTAGTATCTTCTCTGTTACGCATAACATCTTCACTGCAATTGCACTATGATATGTTCAGTATGAAATAATAATCATTTAAATTAACCTATCAAATTTTACAGAAAGTGAGTCAACCGAAAATTCAAATACACAGAAGAAATTATTTATTGAAATGAAAGCTGATACAGAACAAGAAGTCCAAGAGACACACGCATATCCAAAATTGAATTTTTCTTTTACCCTGAAGTTAAGTGAATATTGAATATTAACTATATCAGACGACATTTTAAAAACTTTTCTGCTACAAGTGTATTACACTGTCTACTCTAATGACACGTCAGAAATTTTATCTTGCCAAATAATATTTAATGATAACCACCAAAGTAGCTTCTCTATGTCATAAAGAATGAAATTGGCGTATTAAAATTTAGAAAATTTTATATATAAACTATACGAAGAAAGAGTTAGATTGTTTATATAGAAACTGAAATATATATTGTGATTTCTCTCAAAATATACAAGTATTTTTCAAACTCTGATTAATTAGATTGAACAACTACATAATCATTTCGGATTCCCTACATTCATAAACAACAAAATTATTATTTCTCATATTCAAATGAAGATGATTTTTGCAACAATGACGAGGTATAATTCTCGAAACAGAAAGTTTCTTGTCGCAATGAAAGTTGTATCAATTTTAAATAAAAAAATACAAACCTATGTTCTAAAATATTTGTTGTATTGAACACTTAAGAAGATAGTGAATATCGGAGAACTCAGAACTGTAAAACTTTTGTTTCACTTCATCTTTATATATATATATATATATATATATATATATACAGGGGTGTCCATGAAGTCTGTATTTCTAAATGTATTTCTATTCGTCATAGAAATAATCTGTAAACGCAAAAGATAATAGTGTTTCACCAAGATCGATCCCCTTGTCACTTTGCTCTGCGTGTTAAACAGTTTCTAAATCAGATATTTCCTAACAGATTGGCCTCCACGTTCGCCAGATTTTACTCAATTTTATTTGTTTCATAGGGACAAGTAAAAACAATTGTTCATGCAACAAAACTTAGTTCATAATATTTGAAAGTTAAAAAACTAATGTAATTTCTGCCATTACTCTAAAGTGTTCGAGGGCATTATAAATACTGAAATAGTTCAACATCTTCCAGCCCATAAACTATTCTTTAAAAGCCAGTGTAGCTTCCACTTTGCCAGTGCCATGGCCAACATGCTAACGACCATGACGGAGTAGATATTTCACGCCCTTGAGTAGTCCGTCGAGACTCGTGCTGTTGCTCTGGATATATCCAAGGCTTTAGACAGGGTATTCTACGCAAGCTGCGGGGTTGTGGTATTACAGGACGCTTGCTTGAATCTATCCTCCATATATACAAATCAACCATTCGTCTGTGCATGGAGTACTGCTGTCATATATGCTGTTCATCTTAGTGTTCTTGACAGGCTCTAAAGGAGAATCAGTAATGTAGTAGGTACCGACTTGGCGGCTCGACTCCAGCCACTTCCCCACCGACGGGATGTGGCTTACCTCTGTCTGTTCTATAAATACTTTCATGGCTTCTGCTTCAACGAACTTAAGTCACTGGTGCCCCTAAAACAGGTGTTTACACGTGAAACCACACTGGCAACTGGGTCTCACTGGGTCTTCTTATTTGCTAGTTTGAGTAAATAATCCCCTTATTTTAAAATTTATTTTAAATTTAATTAATGACATTAGTAATTATTGCAAAATGTTCCCTTAGAGTATAGTCAATATATATTCATGAAAGAATATCGATTAACTTACATATATCAGTTACTTAGTTTTATATTATAAGAAATACTAATTTCATAACATTATAATTTATGCAAGTTAAGAATATATGAAATTTTTATGAAGAAATAACTGAGACCCGAATAAACATAGTTTACCCATACCAGAAGGCCCTTTACATCAGGTCAAAAATAAGATAGCATTTTCTTTCCTTTTTCTTTTTTGTTTTAAAATAACTGAGATGAATAGAAATCTAAGTAAATAATTTTTGTTGTTATAATGTATACATCTTTTTGCATATCTAGTCTTTAGCCGAATAAAATGACGTTTTCCCTTAAGCATGGAAGTGGACATTCATTCAAATTAGTTAAATTGAATAAATCCATAAAATCTAAATTTGTCAGTCTTTCCCCTCCATATTAAATTTTTAAATAATAAAAATGTTGTTTTCTACATTCTAATGTAAATTCTTTTCATCATAGTTATTTAACATTGAATAATGATGAGATCAATCTCGAAACAGAAATTTCCGTGTGGCAATATAAATCAAATTCATTTTAAATAAAAATAAATTCAATTATATATATATATATATATATATATATATATATATATATATATAATTTGGTAGATCGTATAATCATTTCGGCGAATTATCGCTTCATCGACGTTCTTTGATATATAAATACATTTATATATATATATATATATATATATATATATATATATGTGTGTGTGTGTGTGTGTGTGTGTGTGTGTGTGTGTGTGTGAATTAAATATAAACGTTAAGGACTAAACTTCACCGTTGTTTCTTTGTCTTCTTTGGAGTCTAATGTATTATCAGCAATTCGCAAGTGGAGACGCAATCACAACATCACAATGTTCTTTATCTTTCACTATTTATTCCAGTGTTATATAATAGGGATACTTATTTTGTGGAGAAAGCGAAAGTGAAAGAGAGATAAATCTCAACATGTACAAGCGAATCCTAGTAGCTTCGATTAGTGTCATGTCTCACTCTGTTAATGTTAATGCATGACAAGGATTCTGGGAACGAGTAACATTTTGACTTTTCATTTATTCTTTATTTTTTTAATAAACTATAATGACACCCTTCGTTCAATTTCAGCTGTAGAATCATATTAGAAATAAACAACCTTTCCTGTCACGGGTTTCAAAACGTCTACTATCGGTTAGGACTTTTAACTTTTTTACCAATTCGGTATGATTTGTCAATTATCCTAGTCTTACTCATTCTGTAATATTAGTTAACTGAAAAAGACTACGTGATAAAACGACTGAAACACTGTCTATATATCAATCAAAAGATATATGTAAAACATATAATATAGAAGCATTTATAATAATTTGATGCTGTTTTTTCAAACAAAGCTAAATTAATTTATAAATTCTAACAAACTAATCCGAGACGTTTCATTGGAAACACAGAAACTTTTTTGATAATATGAAAATATCTCTTGAAGACATGATTATCTCTGTATTTTTCTTTATTACTGAGATTAGTTTTGAAACTTATTGTTAAACCCATTGACATAAAACCGAATTGTCAGGGTAGAATGCCACCATCCAATTAACATACAAACGATAAACCTATGCAGATATCTATTTAGCAAGACATAATCTAGTAACAAGTTTAGCATGCCTCTTTGTATTTTCTTATCTTCGATATGACACAAGATAGGGCGGTTTATTTATCATATCTCATCATCTCGATGACGAATCTTACGGGAAGTTTTTCTACTTTAAGATAATGTTTAAGAAACAATGAATCTAATTATATGCCAGGTTTATTTTAAGAGCTTCTTCAAAACTTGTTCTTATCAGCCTGCTTATTGAAAACGTGTCAATATTGTAAGAAGATAAAAAAAATAGCACACCGCTTATTCGTACAGAAATGTTTCCAGCAAAATCAGTTTGAATCTCTCACAATGCTGTTTGTGTCTATTCCATATTCTTGGCTTACGGATAGATGCATGAATGGTCTACTTCCTAGGTTAATAAAGTATATTGCATAACTCCACAGAGCATATTAACCGTATGGACGTGAAACGAATATGTTGGGGGTACTCAGCAAATAATTAATTCTTTGTCTAATATGCTATATTTATATATTAATGGAATATTTAGTTATTTATGTTGCTATTTGGTGTAATAAACTGACGTTATCATTATTGATATTTTTATTGTTATTATTTTAATCATATATTTATTTCTACTATGGTCATTCTGCCTACCAAGTTTTCGAGAAGACCTTAGGCTGGCTATAGTGTGCTGTTATGCCTAAATGATTTGTTTTTCTACCGCTCATAACGTCACTTTTGTTACATGAACAAATGTAATTATCAAGACATTTTTTTTATATTTCAAGTGCTTTTTCCATGTTTTCTTGTGTTCTTTTTTATAATTCCAAACTCATGCAATATGATAGGTACTATTCTTGTTTTTATTTTCCAAATCTTTTTTCTATTTCAATTTCCTGGTCTGCATACATGGTAGTTGTTTTTTACTATTATTATTACTAGTTTGCGGACTACTGAACAAGACATTTTCCCTTTGAATTCTGTTGTACACACTTTCACTTCCAGGTGCCGAACTCAGACTTAAACCTAGAAGTGTAATGGTCATTGTCTCCTGCTCATTTTTGTAATAATAAAAATATAAACTACGATCTAATCTCCTAGAGTGCAACGCACTGGGCTTCCTTGCTTCACTCGACCAAATGACCTAAAATGGAATGAATACACTGAATCCATTGCTGCATTTACTGCTAGGAAGTTTGGCTCACTGTGTCGAGCAAGAATGTTTTTCCCGTCAGAATCTATCTTGAACATTTATAAATCCAGCATTTGTCCGTGCATGAAATATTGTTGTCGTATCTAGTCAGCTTTTCCTGCTATTCTTCTTAAGGTTCTCGATAAGATCAAAAGGTAAATCTGCAATATAAATGATCCTGAATTAACAAGCCATATTCAGTCGCTTTCTCACCGACTGTCACTCTCTGCGTTTTCATGGTAACTGCTCTGACGTGATTTCCCCCTGGTTCCCGACCACATGCATTTACTCGAGCTACTAAACTGACATCAAGGTCCCACCTTTTTTCCGTCCTCATATTTAAATATAATCGCGTCTTCTACTCCATCAGTTTAATCTCTCGCACATCGTTTTAGTGGAACTTACTTTCATTTGCTTTTTTCTTGCTAACTACAATCTCAAAAACCTGAAATACAACGTTAATTGCCGTCTTTTATTCACGTCATTAACATTTATCTCTTTTTTTTTCTTTGGCATCCCCAGTGAATGTTTTATTCTCTAATTTTAACTGCTTGTGCTCTAGTAGATTTTCTGCCTTGCTTATGTTGAAATTATAAAAACAATTTTTCTGACGGGAAAAACATTCTGGCCATACACATTTAGGTAAAATTTTTCAGAATTTGTGAACTGTAATTATAAGTACATTTGTGTATTACTTTAAGGCACGAGCTACCAGAAATTCCTTTAATAAGTCTAATGGGACTTTTTCCAATCAATACGAGGTGTCTAAATACAACAGGAATTATTGATGTCCTCTTGTACTCTTGTGCCACAATTTTTAGATTTCCACTTAACGGTACATTTATTTTGATAGACATTGCTAGGTTCTGAAAATATTCGAAGATACATTACAATCTTTACGGACAGCAATAAGAAAACCGATTTTTTTAATCACGACATTTTATTATTCTGTTTGTGTGTATTATAAAGTCCTGTACAATTGTTTATATCTCAGCAACTGGGTCTGGAGGATAGACATGCTACTACTACTACTTATTATTATTATTATTAATATTAATACTTCCTCCTGCAGGATTTGAACCTGCGTTCCCTAGGAGAAAAATCATTACAATTGACGTGTCTTAACCGTTAAACCACGATTAGCTCGAAAGGTGCTTTTAAACTAGAGAACATATGATCGAATCCTGCCGGCGGACGCATATGTTCGTAACAAGATTTCTCGATTTTTTATTGTCACGGTTTTATTGATGGAAATAAAAAGCAGTGTATTTACTGATTTACGAGTATAAATTAAAATTAACATTTAAACAAATGAATTAAAAAATGTCGGAGGTAATCCATTTCGTAAATATTTCGGAGATAATCCATTTCTTAAATATTTCGTGTTTATTATAAAATTTAAAAAAAAACAGTCGCTACTCACGCATTTACGCATCGTTCATTCAGTAATGAAACTGAACACTTTAGAATACCGGCGTGTGTTTACATTGTATATAAACGCTAAAGTCCCTAGCGCAGAGGTAGAATCACCGACTGTTGTCAATTTACTCAGGTTTCAATCCTGGCTATAAGCAACTGGATGTCTAGCATTAAGTCAATCAGTTGTCATGCGCGATACACGCTTGGGCGATTACCTCTCGAAAAAGACAGGACTGACTGTGTAGCTAGTTGCCTTCAGTAAGTTGCCATTACTTTCTGCAGAAGTCTGTTTGCTAGTTAAGGCTACATAGCTTAATATGTTTTTTAACTCATAACTGGAGGAAAGATACGGATTGATTAATTACTTAAGGGTATATGTGCGTAAGTGAATGCAAGGAATTCAACTAGAATTCGAACTCGTTCCGAACCGATAACCATTACATCACGACTCACATGTGAAACTGAACTGATGCAAAAAAGTTTTGCTTGTAACGAGTTTTTTCAAAACTTCAACTTATTAATCTGTTATATTGGTATGATATATTGGCAAGTCGTTTAACGCTTATCTTCCTTTAAATTAGCTGCCTGATTTCTTTATCTGAGATTAACCTGTTGTTCAAAAGAGTGGGGTTATGACTTACAACAGTTCATGGGGTACGCTCTTTATTCCTAGGATAAGAGGATGCATTGGCATTCTCATTTTTATGGGTTTTAGGTTGACCGTAATGTTTGACTTTTCTCGGTAATATTCTACAAGTGTATACCACTATTTGCTTTCATTTGTTATTAGTTTTCTGATTTATTTGTGAAATATTTGTGTTGTTTTCCGTTTATTATTTCGTATGTGTCAGTATCGATGAGAAGTGAGTGATATTTCTATGTATGTATTCTTGTTCATGGTCACATTCACCCCCCACCTTGTCAGAGGGAGTGATGTGAGTTTTCTTATTTCTCGATTGGTACTTTAATGCATTTACCTTTCTTGGTGGTAATGTACTTTCCTTGTTGCTTTTTATAGCAGCAGTGACTATGACTTGAATGTAACCTCTTGTCAAATCAAAGTCAATTTACTTTTGATGTTATACTATAGTATAGTCTATTTCCTTTGCGGATTCCGGTGGAAAATTTTAAACCAAACCTAGGCGCTTTTCGTTCTGTATTGAAAACTTTTATATCCAATAGATTTTCTATTAGATTAAGCTTTACAAAATATTTCCATTTGCCGTTACTGCATATATGGTGAGTTTTTGTCTCAGTTATTTTTGTTACACATTTAGTTGATATTTTGGTGTTGTTGAGTCATTTTCGAATTCATTACAACTTAGTTTATGTGGAATTTCAGTCCGTGAGTTTGGGTTTTTTTGTGGTTATTTTTTCAAAGATTTCTAGTTTTTCCAAAGATGCTTTTAGGAAATCACATATGTTTTATTTGAAAGTGTTTTTTGATGTTCTGCGTATTTTTGTGTGTATCGTGAGATGACTTTTTCATCAATACATTTCTGAAAGAAATTTTCAAAATGCATCGGCTGAAGTGGAGAATTTTTTGTATTCTTTAATGCTTTAGTGTTTTCCATCTCGATAGTATGAGATGGCGATATTTATTTTTTCATATATCAAGTAAAGGATTACTGAATTTGTATAACAGAGTGGAGAGATTTTACTTATAAACCGTTTTCTTGTTCATGACATCATAAATTTGTAATGCTGGTGCAACTAAACATGCGTGTGACAGAGCGGTGCTGGTATTTTTTTTTATTCTAGCCAAATAAGTTCAGTGTTTTTTTTAACATTTAATCAGTTTTCTAAGTAGATATACAACATTGTGATATTAGAAAATTTGTTAGAAATAGTGAAATGTTGTAAAAGCCATGATGCAAATTTACTGTTGATGACATTGCGAGCGGAGCAATATCTAGACATTTAAGTCGTAATTAAGTATTTCTCCTTTTATCAAAGTAGCATTTATATGTGAAAATTGTGGTCAGTTTCATTACGGTGAGTATCCAACAAATTTGCAAAATGTTTCTTTTGTGGTCATATAATCATTTATAAACTTTCAATAAAGTTTCTCAAGTGAATTTTATGACAATTGTTACATGTAATAGAGTAAACTTATCCTTCTGGTTTTAACTTATTATTTTCTTTAGTATTGACCAAGTTTTTATTCTTTAGATCTAGTCGTAAGGATATTTAGGTTGAGTTTAGATGTTTTTGAGTTTAGACGTGATTATTTTTTTTTATAAGCGTTTCACCCCGAGCAAGGCATGTCACTGCCACTACTGTGCAGGGGGCCACGTAGAGTAGAGAAAGGCTGATTAAATATAGGAAATGACAGAGGGTGGATGATAGGCGTGTAAGGATACCGAGAATGAGGGTTGGGTAGATGAGAGTGTTGTGAGAATAGTTGGGAGTTAGTGTGATAGGAGGTGTCTATTGACCCTACATTTAAACACCTGGAGATTGTAACTGTCGGGAAAGCAGATTTGTGGAAGGGAGTTCCACAGGTAGGAAGCGCGAGAAAAGAAGCTGTTGGAGTAGAATTTACGGTTACATCTTATTTGTTTAACTGTAAAAGGGTGGGACCAAGTTGCTAATCTAGTATCTCGTGTAAATTCGTGCTTAGGCGGCACCAGTGATCTAAGCTCATCGGAGCAGAAGCCATGAAAGTACTTGTAGAAGAGGCACAGGGAAGCCACATCACGCCGGAGTGAGAGCGGCTGCAGCCGGTCTGCCAAGTCAGCATCAACCACGTTACAGATCCTCCTTTGTATTTTGTCAAGAAGCCCAAGGAGAGAAGCAGGGGCACCCGACCAGATATGGCAGCAATACTCAATACACGGGCGGATGGTAGACTTGTATATGTGCAGAATAGATTCAGGTGGGAAAAAATTTCCGGGCTCAGCACAGGGAGCCCACTTTCATAGCAGCAGATTTGGCAATGGATTCAATATAGTCATTCCATTTGAGGTCCGCCGAGAGTGTAAGGCCAAGGAGGTGTTGTATTTTACTCTCTGGGAGGCTAGCCTGTCTCATGCTAATGGGAGGTAGATGCGATTGTCTATGGTGATTAGTTGATAACAGCTTTGTTTTAGAGGCATTGAAATTTACCAACCATTTCCTACCCCGGGTCATTACGGATTGGAGGTCCCTTTCAAGTACGGCAGCGAGGTTCACCTTGTCGTCCAGACTTGGTTTCTGATCGATGCGGGAGTAGATTGTTGTGTCGTCGGCATACATGCCAACTTGGGATCTAATGGTGTCGAGGAGATCATTAATATACATCAGAAAGAGAGTGGGACCTAGGAAAGAACCTTGAGGGACGCCCGCGTTCGTCTGGTAGTTTTGGGAGGCATGCCCATTTAATACCGCCTTCAATGTGCGTTTAGAGAGGAAAGACTGGATGAGGTCAAACAGATGTCCAGTTATCCCATAGCTCCGCAGTTTGCACAAGAGGCCAGCATGCCAGACCCTGTCGAATGCTTTGGAGATATCCAAGGCAACGGTTCGGGCTACACCATTCTTGTCAACTGCCTGGTATATGTACTCGGTAATGGTCGTTAGCATATCAGCAGTAGACCTGTGAAGCGAAACACATACTGTTTGTCAGAGAGAAGCCCGTTGGCCATAAGATGCTGAATCACCTCGGCGTTGATAATGGCTTCGAAAACTTTGCCAAAGATTGGAAGGAGACTAATAGGATGGTAATTGGCGGGGTCTGAGGGTTCGCCAGAATTCTTAAATATAGGAACTACACAGGAGGACTTCCAACAGGCAGGAAAGCAGGAAGCAGATAGGCAGAGGTTATAGAGTTTAGAGAGGACAGAGGAGAGTTCTGGGGCACATTTCTTCAGTACTATGACTGGGATTCCGTCACCGCCGCTCGCTTTGTGTGGGTCAAGTTGCGCAATTATCTTGGCGACCAGCGAGGGTGTAATGTGGACGTTATTTAGTTGAGCCTTAGTTCTGGGTGGGAAGTCTGGGGTAGGTATTCCTAACGAGTCCAGTGTCGAATTGGTTGAGAATCTACGGGCAAAGCATTCAGCCTTGTTGGCTGGGGGGGTGAGAACTTCAAATTCATTGATTATTGCGGGTATTGAAGTCTTGTTCCTGCTGAGCATGCTTTTGCAGAGACGCCAGTAGTCTTTGGATCCAAACTTAGAGGATGCTATGCGTTGCCTAATGCTTGTAGCAAACGCCCTCTTGGCTTCGTTCAGTACTTTTTTGCACTTGTTCCGTGCTGAGGTGAAAAGGCGCCTGTTTTGGTTCGACGAGCAGCTTCGATAGAGCCGGAAGAAATGGTTCCGGTGGGCAATAGCGGCCGAGCAAGCGGGTGAGAACCAGGGAGACGAATTTGGTTTTAGTTGGAATTTTCTGGCAGGGATAAAAGCATCGATGCCAGCCTTAACCCAAGAGGAGACTTCGGAGGCACAGTCTTCGACAGGAAAATCAAAGACGTTGTTCCAGGGGACGTCGCAGAGGAAGTCCCTGAACGAGTCCCAGTCGGCTCTTTGGTAGCAGTATGATATTCTGCTGGTCTGGTTTTCTTGGGTAGAGTTAGTGCGGATTGATATGTTTACGGAGACTACTGCGTGCTCAGAGTTGCCTGGTAGTGCAGGAGTCTGGGATGGAGGT
Organism: Ascarosepion bandense; assembly: GCA_037127315.1. NCBI lineage: Eukaryota > Metazoa > Mollusca > Cephalopoda > Sepiida > Sepiidae > Ascarosepion > Ascarosepion bandense. The sequence continues at coordinate 107,434 of JBBBDQ010029229.1, forward strand.
AAAACAATGGTCGAGTAAAGAGTCCCTTCCGTTAGGGTTTTTAGAGAAACGCGTGGGGAAGTCCACCACTTGCGTTAGAGCTTGGGCTATTGAAAAGTGCATGGTGCGGATCCCAGCAATGTCGGTGGCAGAGTTTTCAAGCTACTTGGTGTGACGGGCGTTAAAATCGCCAAAACACAAATATATGGGCAGATGGGTGAGAAGAAATGGCCCTGTCGATGTTAGTAGAGATGCAATCAAGTACCGTACAGTCAGAGGAGGAGGGGGAGCGGTAAGGGTAGAAGAGATAGCTAACCGAGCTTAGAAGTGAGAGAGGGAAGCACATGAAGGAATGATGCGGGATTCAAGAGATGTGACCCTGGCTAGGGGGAGTTGTTCGCTGACATATACACCAAGCCCATGCATATGGACATTGGAGTCCTTCCTGAAGAGAGGAAGGTAACCAGAAACGAACAGCTCTGAAGAGGGGATAGAAGGGTCAAGGTTAGTCTCACATATAGCTAAGGTATCGGGTGAGTTAGTTAGAAGAAAAGATTCTACATTATTAAAGTTACTGCGAATACCTCTTATAATTGTGAAGGTAACGCAGATAATATTTATGTATTTTTATTTCATTGTTAGGTTTAACAGAATAGGTAGTTATACTTTTGGAATACTTCGTAGGATTTTTGTTTTGCATTGACTGTAAATAATTAGGATGTTGAATAATTTTAAAGGTTTTTTCAATGTATGTCTAAAATTGATATAAATAATCCGAGTTGCATATTCTTAGTGCTCTTAGGTAGAATCTGATAATTATGGTAGACATTATTTTGTCATTATGACAAGAATATGATTTTCTTAGGAAGTTTTTGTTGGACATTTTCCAGTGGACATCTGATTCACACTGTTGTTAATGCGGTAATGTGTGTTCGACTTTATTTAGCTGATCTAGTAGATAAGGTATATCAGTGTTACTAAGATATATATATATATATATATAGATTCCGAGTTACAATGGAGTTCTGATGATTTTTTGAGTACACCTTTTTTGGAAAATACCGAATTCAAGAAATTCTAAGAAGGTACATACATAGAAGTGGTAATGCCATTGACATATAAAAATATATACCATTATCGCACATACATGCCGGATGATTGTTCATCGCAAAATCATATTCATTATTGTCTGTGAAATGTCAGGAATTTCAGTTTTATCAACGCTTTCTCCCCAACTAAGAAATTCAATGTTTCCTGCTCTTGGTTGCCAATTATCTATTTCGATATCGGCTTATTGTGCTACTTTGCTCTGATAGATGAGAGATGGAATAAATGACAACTGATGTGAACGTCAAATAACGACAACCTGTTTTATGCAATGCAATGCAATTTTTTGCTTAAGTATTATTTCTTTTGGCTCAACTATCTATATAAGCTGACCGGTGGTGCAATACTTGTAGTAATTTTATTGTATTATACTGACAGTTATTTTAAGGGCAGCAAACGTTATATTTCAAATGATTTTAGAGCTGTAGTGTTCAACATATTTTCTTTCAGGGCCACTTTCCCGAATATAAGTGATAAAGAGAGCCGGTCATCTCCAAAAATTACATTTTTAGACCGAACCTATATGCTTAACGTACAATGTCCGATTGTATCAACAACTTGTATAGATTCATTTTCATACTTTTATTAAAAACAATAAAATCATTAATGTGATACTTTATAGTTTTGAACTTTTCACAGATTTTCAAATCCCGTTTATTACATATGTAGTTGCAGCATGTCATTTACTTGCCAAATATTCATCACTAAGCTGACTTGTGTCTTTGGCTTTTGCAGATTTCATCCTTGCAAAAAACAAAATTCCCATCAGGATGTACTGAAAAGGAGATAAATCATTTTTCTGGCATGTTTTGTCAAATATACATGCTGGTATACGTTCCACATACAGACTTTGGATAAAATGTAAATAATTCTCACTGGAAGTGATCTTCAAGTCTATATTTGACTGAAAATCAATACGCTACATTTGATAGCTGTCGATACTCTATTCAGCTGCCGTTTCAAATGGTTGAGCAGACTGTTCAAACTCGTTTTCTTCTAAAATCCTGTTGTCGAATACTTTTCTCAGTTTTTATTTAGTTGCGACATATTTTGTTCAAGTGAAGTCAAGGATCACAGCTTTTCTTGATTCCGAGCAGAGAGAAATAGCCAGCCACGCTGACAGGCTATGCGCGCTAAATAGTTGCACGCAGACCGCCTATTGAATTCCCTTGTTTTAGAGGCTCTTGAGCAGATATAATAGTGCATCCAAATACCATTACTTGTAGTTATTTTATAATGTTCTTGTTATAGGCAATTATTTTTCTTAATTAATCTCACTTGGTTCACCTGAGTTTATGTGTTCATTCGCAGTTTGTTATTTGGTTAACTTGGGGTTGTGTATATGATAACTATTCTCCAGAGTAGAAATTGGCCTCGTCTAAGTAACATATATACAGAAGCAGGGAATCTGGGAAATACTAAAATGAAAGTATGTCTGAGCGAATCAAAAGCGAACTTTATATCCTGACTACAAATTTCAGCCAATCAATCCTTTACAAGTAAAATTATATTTCTTGATTGTATTAACTTCATACAATGCAACGAAGATCTACTAGTGGCAACGAGGATTCTGATTCCCGCAAAATATAAAAAAAAATTCAGTCATAAATAGCTAGCGAAGGAAATTCAAAATTCATAAGAAAAAGAAAAGAAAATGCAAAAACTTTTAGTCCTAGTTGTGCAAACATAACACACTAAGGAAAATAGTTATTCAGTAACAATAAGAATCCTTAAATACAGTATTAAAACGAATGCAACGGGAATGGAGTGAATATGAAGACCAGATGAAAGCGGAGAATTTGAATTTCGACAACAGTTAAACGCAATAATTGAAATGCAAGGAACAAGCAATGAGTCAATTTCAGTTTTGACTGAATCACATGCTAACTCATTTAGTGCATTTAATTACGTCCTCGAAGATCACTTTCATATTTTACATCAGAATGTAAAAGGCAATTTTCAGAGAAGAATGTCAATGATAGTCCGATTAAAAAATTGCTTTCTACTATTTTCACTTCACGAAAAATATCTTAATAGTATGTTATAAAACATATCTAAATTTCATTTTGCCGAATACCGTATTTAACGAAACACTGTCGAAATTATCAATTTTTTTGTGGAAAAAAGTAAATCTTTTATACATGTTAGAAGTGTCTGAACCTTAAGACGTAGCTGAGCTATTTGTGTAATATGCCGGTAAAATCAACCGTGAGTAATAAAAAACTATCCCTAAATAGATTTACATTTTTAGTCTTTGTTAGAGTTGTAATATCAAACAACAATAAGAAAATAATATCTCGAATTCTTACAAATCTTGCACAGAATTCAAAGTTACCAATGCAGAATGTTGCGGAAGAGTGCCAAAAAAGTTTATATTGTGGTACAATACAGCGAAAATAGAATAAAGAATCACGTCAGAAGTACTAGTATTTTGGACAAAAAAAAAACATTGGTGCCAAAAAATAAAATTCAAATGAATAGTCCTCCTTAAAACCTAACCTCCGCTATGGCTGTGGTATGTTTCATTTAAAATTAGAAAGTATATTTAAAGCGAAAACTACTTTAATTGTAACAAACAGGCAATACACGAAGCTCCTAGAACGTGAAAACAAAGGAAACGCACAAATTAATTTGCGAAAATAGTGCAATGAACCAAAAAAATGGATAGGTCACGTAATAGAACATCTGTGACAGTAAATTAATAACGCTCCAGTGATATTTCAATCAGACACGGGTAGCGATATTAAAATCATTTATAGACAAATTGACAACTGATTTGGCAAGTTTAACTAGAAAAAACCCAAAAGATACAAGAATAATATCCGTTAATAAATTAATTTTTCTTAGAGAATTTTTTAGTAATTATGTTTTTATGGCGGTTAAATCTAAAAAAAAGCAAATGTTTAGCTATTGAAAAAATTCGATCTCAAAATTGCTATGCTTCGATTGACTAGAATTATTTGAATTCCAGAATTTGCCGATTAATGCGTTCTCTTGAAATGTTAGTTGTTGTTCAGAGAAACTAATTACAGCTAAAGAAGCATTGAGTAAGGTAAAAATAAATTCACGAATATTTTCTCAAAGGAGAAGGGACAAATAATTTTTAAAATAATTTTTTATCAGTTTTAAGTAGAAAAATATAGTTTTGCTGTATTTGATTCTATTAACAGAACTTGTTAGTTTAGAAACTACGGAGTTATTAAAATGGTTATTTCGTATGAGCCACGTCATCGGTTTATATTAGAAAGAAAAAGAAGATTCGTTTATTCGCAGACCTTTCAACTGTGTTGAATGACTGGTACCTCCAGGATGTAAATAACTTACCAACTTCGAAATTATATATTTATCAAATTAAATGCTGGTATATTTTTAACCATGACCTGTCTGAGAGATATTTTCATATTTAATTGAATGAGTTATGCCAGAAGCATTTGACTATTGAAAGGACTCAATAATTTTAAAAGATTACCCTTTGGTGTAAACGTACCGCGAGGTATTTTCTAGCAAATTATTGCTACAAAGGTGTCTGAAATTCGCTTGCCTATACAATATACCAATTTAGAGTTATATGAAAATACTGCATGTAAAACTTAATCAACATGTATTTCAGAAACGGCATGCTTACAGGTTCAAAAGAATTAAGCAGATATGTGAATTGTTTATGAATATAATTAAATATTAAGGTCAGCTAGTTGAAAAAAGTTAAGAATGCCAGATCCTATTATAACAAGTGCAATTTAAGAAATGCCTTCTCCGATAAATTTCTTAACCCTACGATCCTAACCTGGATTAGCAAATTACAATAATAATTATGTAGCAGATATGTATAAATTGCGAGTAGCTTTGAATACGATACTTAAAATGAGATAAAATTGATCGTCGGAATATCAAAAAGTTGCTAAGATAACACAGTCATAAGTCGTCCTTCAGGCAACGAAAAATTGTGGCGTTGGACGCGAGCGAATACAGCATATGAGCCATATGTCATATAATCGAAAACGGTGAATTGAAAGTAGACACAAACGCAGTTTGACAAATGCTGATAAATGCTTCTCAAATTGATAGGGAAGTGCTTGATATATATTTTGTGGTAAAGAAATTTTATAGGATAATCCTGAAGAAGAAAATCCTGTGTTGGAACTGATAATCTTCAATTATTATGTATATTCGATCCTAAAATAAATTTTCTCTCATACTGCAAACAGAATAAAACGTTGCGCTAGGATTTTATTGGGCTATGATTTCCAGATGAATTAATATTTTCTAAAGTATTGGGTCATGCAGCGACCTTGTCCAAGTTTTTTTAAAGATATTGTTATTGTTTCGCTGGCATCAGAAACCAAAATTAAAATTATTCTGTGCAATACCTTTAAGAATTGCCAATCAGGATAATCGATATAAATTCATTCTAAAAAGATACGTTTATTCAAAGACTATGAATGGCGTTAGTCGAAATGGAGTAAAACTAAAATTAAGTCTAGTAAAAATAATTCCGTATTTTCTATTTGTGATGGCGTATTTTTTACGCAAAATTGTTTGGATTCTTTTCCCTCTAGAAAACATAAAAAGTGAAAAAATTGTGATGATGAATTCCTTAATGAGAATCTACCTTTCCTGGCCAAATTTAGACAAAGAAATTCAAGATACATGAAAAAACCTAATGCTTGTACTTCAGTAGCAAAATCTCTACCTACGTGCGCTGATAAACTGTGGGAAATATTACATCTAGAAATTGCTGGACTACCAGATGTTTCATAACATTTTAATTATAGTAGACATTTTCGCAAAATGCTCCGTTACATTAACGTATAGACGACTGACTAATCGCAGCAAAGATTAAATACTTACACAAACTTTTTGCGAGGTTTCCAGGAGATACCAGTGTGGTATACGATAATGGAACGGTGAGGTTAAAATTTCTGCCAAAACAGTTGAACGCATGACAACACAGATTTATCATCCGAGGTCGAATGGTCAAACTGAACGGTTTGTTGATTCGTTCAAATGATATTAAGAAAGCTATAGGCTTAGAAACGGAAGAAACGAGATTGAGAGAATTTTTTACTGTATAGCGAATGACGTTAAACGCAAACGCCAAGGCCAACGGAAATACATCACCAGCCAAACTTATGGTTGCTACGAAAGTGAGATCCATTTTCAATAATTTAAATCAACACAAAGAAAGTTTATCGTAAGTAAAGTTCATCTCGGGAAATTTCACAGTTAAAGAATTTATCAGTTTGTAAAATATTAATCGACATATACCTCACCCTCTATATCCTTTTCTTTCTCTCCACTTCTACTACTGTCATCACATCTGTGTTCCCTCCTTTCTCTTGCTCTTGCTTCTCTCTCTCTCTCTCTCTCTCTCTATATATATATATATATATATATATATATATATATATATATAGGAAAGAATATTAATAAAAAGTTTTGAATTTAAAAACGTACTTTTTTAGTACGTTTTTAAATTCAAAATTCAAAGTACGTTTTTAAATTCAAAACTTTTTATTAATATTCTTTCCTATACATATTAAGACAGTATACGTGGATGATCATCACTATATATATATAACAATTTAAATAGTTTTAAAAAATAATAACGGTAAAATTGTGATACTTGTTTAAATCTAATACTACACGAAGAGTTTATGAGGAAAAATTAACCTACTGCATTTTTATAAAAACAAAAGGAGTGGGAAGAGATTTTACTACGATCGAAAAGTAATGAATCCCAGTGACCAAATCTAGACCAGTGATATTGTTGATTCTTCTTTAGATTTTTTAACACTATCTCTAGTATGATCTCCGTGTCATATGTCGCAAGTATGCTCATAGCACAATCGGAAGTTAGACTTATAAATATGTAAGATATATTATGGAGAGAAAAGTTTTTAGCACGAAACAGTGAACCAACATACTTAGACAAAAAAATAGCAACGGGTTCATGATAATAATTTCATTTTACATCAATGGAAAATGTTAGTAAAAGAAAGGGCAACTAGCCACTCTTCTTGGATAAAGCGTCAAGTATTCTGATGGGAGGAAGAAATGAGTCTCTCGGATGACTAATCTAAAAAGGTTTCGTTTTGTAGGCGTTAAAACTAATTAAGCAATTCTTTTTCTTGTTAAAAGAAGATTGAATTTCTTTTTATAGATCAGCATCGAATTTAAACATATTGAACCAATCCGACTTAAGACAAAAATGAATATATGTGACATTAACATAGATACTAATTAAAGAATTGATACCATCTGGAATATCATTATGGAAAGTTAAGAATTACATAGGTCGATAGGGATTATCCGTTAGTACAAAAAGATCTAGATAGAGGGCTCGTTCAAGAAAAAAACATTTCGCAAATCACTAAAAAAAACTGAATCGGTTCAAAATTTCATCAATAAATAACAAACTTTCAGCTTGTGTAGAAATCTGGTTTACCAAACTTAATCGACTTTTTTGATATTTCTAATGCAGGAGCCGAGTTGACTCATTCTTATCGAAATCTAGAAGAACTCATTCAGCAATAATCTTAATATATCAGCAGTTGAGGGAAACAGGGAGAAAGAGAGACAGAGACAGAGAGAGACAGAGATAGACAGAGATAAAGAGCGATTTCTTGCATGTATGAATGAAGGTCAATCCATGCGTGATGTTTAACTAATTCAAAGTTGATTAGGGCCTTCAATATTTTGCTACGATATGACAGAAGACTAATAGTTCGATAGACAGAAGGATCAAACATAATGTTATTAAAACTGAAACAATAAGATTCCAAACAAACAAGAGAAGCAACAGAAAGAAGGAACCATTTATTTTGCAGTGACTTAACTTTCTTAAGCCAAAATGATAGCAAGAAACGGATCTGTAAACATTAAAAAAAAATGGATATTTTCATTTATGAATATGCCAGATTTTTATTACTTCTGTTTTCACTTATAATATTGGATGAAGAAAAGTAAACATGGCATTTATGTAATACATATGGGTCTGATTCATTATTTTAAAAAAAACTCATTTCATTATTTTGAAATTTCCTTGTTTACTTTAAGATACGAAACTTAGCAAATAACTTAATTTCGAGTAGGTCAAAGCACATTCGATCTAATGATGATTTTCCCTAGAGGAACGCAGGTTGGAATAGTCCCGAAGAGCATATATTTTTATATCATGATTTCTCGATAATTAAGGGTGTCTATATATAAGCAACGCATATGACGAGATATGTGTGTCAACTCTATGCAAATGGCAAATATAAGCACAGATATTATGAACGACAAACTTTATAAGCCTTATTGTGCAGTGGATATCGGTTCCGAACGAGTAAACGAACACCCGAGTTCAAATTCCAGTTGACTTCTTTGCATTTGTTTATGTGTATTTACCCTTGGGAATTGTATAGATCCGTCGCAACCCCTCCACCTTTGGGTTTAATAGCAGAACAGACATGGTTCTACTACAGAAATGTAGATCTTCTGCCCAGCCAGTCATGTCTCTCTCGAGACAATATTCGCCAAGCGTGTATCTCGTATGTCACTTAACTGACTGAAACCCACAAGTATGTTGAAATTTCTTTTCTTTTTTGTTTATTCAATAATGCTTGTAAGTCAGGCTGTTAAAAGTGCAGGAAATATAAATAGATTGTATAATACCATGTTCTACAATATCAACAGGTATACTTAAATCCTGCTGATGCTAACATGTACAAGTTGCCCTCATGTACCTGGTCAACAAGTGTATATAAGTGTTCATTCGGCCACATTTACCAACTCGTAAGAGCGTTAAAAATGAGAACAATACGCGGAAATAATTCTTCAGTGTGAGGAAAGCCGAATTTCATTTTTCTTCAGTATGGATTTGGTTATATCAAGAGGCACATAAGCATCTCAAAACGCACATAAGCATCTCAAAAAGTCAACCGGTTTGTTTCTCTGTATCACAATACATGAGTAAGGTTAGATATTACATTGCTTCCAGCTGGAACTTGATATCAGTCTGAAATTTTACTTTTCATGTGTCGGCCCACGGAAGAGGGAGGCAGATTTTTAGCGTGTTATATAGACAATCTAAACAAACGGCAGGAAATAAGAGTGCTCCATTTAGTGCTGAATAAGGATACATAGATAACCGTTAGTAGCTACTGTTTTTAATGCCTAGCATTTCTTCAAAGTGACCAAACATCTGCAAACAGTCCTCAGTCTATCAGCACGGCTAGACATCAGCTTGTTTCTAGCCGGGATTAAAACACGACCGATTTGACATAAGATATATATATATATATCTTAATACAGCTGACAATCAAGATATAATTGATTTTTATTGAATTTCAGCATCCTAATATTTTTCCACGTTGCTGTATATCAAATTCTTTGACGGTCGTATTTACTGAAAGATGTTTGAAATGAAAATTTCTATTCAGGTATACTTTAATATATATATATATATATATATATATATATATATATATGTGTGTGTGTGTGTGTGTGTGTGTGTGTGTGTGTGTGTGTGTGTGTGTTCTTGTGTATGTAGATAGCGTGTGTCTTACTGTAATCAGGGAGCGTGTGGGAATAAACATTAATTAAAATATGTTTTTTATAAATGTTTCTATGTTGTTGTTTTTTTCGCAATATATAAAATCTTGGCTTCTTTAATATACAAAAATCTACTCATTTGGATTTTCTTATTTGCTTTACACCTTACTTTGTGTACTACTTCTATGAACGTCTCAATGAGATACTAATTTATTTCTTTATTTCTAACTTTATGGGAACAATAGACATGGCTTCCATCTTTCCTCGACAAATGAATATATTTTCTGTTTAAATCCTTAAACCTTTTTACATTTACGTTTCCTCTACCTTATTCATGATCCATTTGCAAAATTAATTATATGTATATTTCCTTGCAACCATACCTCTGAACATAATGCTGCAAATTCTATTGGTTCTATTTAACTGTTATCATATATTATTGCACTCTCTTTGCTATATTAATTCTAATTTCGGATTCTAATCCTATCAGTGATTAATTGCGTTTGCTTGTCTTCTGTTTTTAATTAAACTTGTCTCGTTCTAATATTTATTCATGTTCATATTTTTCTTCTTTTATTTTCATTTTCTCTCTTTTTCCGTATACATTTTCTTTCTTACAGGTTTATTTATTCTCATCAGAATTTTCATCGTTTACTTCTGTTTATTTTAAGCCATTCCGACCGTTTATACTTATATTTCAAATTATATCTTTCTTGCGTCAGTGTAATCTGACACAGCCTTTCTTCCATATATCTTGTCTATAATTATTAACTATCATTTTGGACAGTGAATATTTCACTGAAATTAGTTGGAAACTTTCCAAGTTTTCGTCTAGAATCAAGAAAATAAAAACGTTACACAAAACTGCCTCAGTATATGAAAAAAGAATAATTATTCGATATACTCTCTTTGATATTCTTTTGTTAAATAATTTCCATTTTTATGAATCTTTTAGTTGAATTATTTTTATTTCTGTCTGTTTCTTTCAAATTTCGACAATGCCTTTATCTTACATTTTGTCCCAATTTTATCGACAATTTGATTTATCCACTCGTTCAATTTAATAGTTTTCCCGATTTCGTGACTTGTTCATATTTATTTCTCTATATATAACTACGTATTAATCTGTATGATGTTTTTCTTTTTTGCGCCTTCGTTTAGCAATTTTGTCTGTCTAAAATTCCAGTTTCTTTCAATTCATTAGATGATATTTTCCTCTCTTCGTTATAAGCGTTTGATTCCAACGAAATGTTGTATGATCTCGCGGTCTCTTATAATATTCTGCCAATTTAAAATGGTTATGTTTTCGTATTTTTTTCATACAGTTGTCATGAATTATATAATCTTTTTGCCTCCTTTAATCTTCATGTATGTCATTTCTTACACGCTATGTCATTACTTGTATCTTAAAATTTTCTTTCACGTTATTACATTTGTTTTATTATCTGTTTCTTAATCCCTCTTAATTTCTTTTGTTTTACAGGCAGTCTTACTTTTAATTTTACATAAGTTTTTTCATGACTTTAACATTTTATTGCCTTCTTTTTATCATTTTGTACTTCATTATTTTCTAATCTATTCTTAAATATATTTTCCCATTCCATTATTTATGAGTGTCATCCTAAAATATATACGCATCTCTCATAAAGAACAGCTAGATGTGAAATTATTTTATAAGGCAACACACTACCACGTCTTATAAAACTAAAACATCTAATTCATAATTTTGTTTTAGGTCTATATATGTGAGGCCTATATACACGTGAAGGGTGTTTGACAAATCAAACAATGGACAAGACAGAGATCCTAAAAGTCATAAGAAATCTTATAAAATGTATGACACACAACAGAATTCATGAGGACATGGTCCTTAAACTTGCTAAGGAAACACATCCTATGTGCAGGATAAGGCTGAGAGAAAGGAGAGTATAGGTTTCCCTCAGTAACGTCATTAAATAACCTAAACTACTGATGAAATAGTTCATGCTACTCACTGTATAGTTTTTCATGACAGACGCCTTAATTCCCAACAAGGTAGCTAAGTCCATAAGCTTTGGTTCTAGTTTGGTTCTTATTATTCTAACTGAGGTGATGGGAATGTCCAAGCTGTCTGCAAGTTAAGTTCAAGCGATACTGACACAAGCTGAAATGTATTGATATTTCCGGGCTCGTTTTAGGTTTGCTCTGAGATTTTCAAGTACAGATTAGTAAGTAACTTGAGAGAAAACCTGGGTTCACTACTGAGAACCTGAATCAAAGATTAAAAGCAAACAGTTGAAATGCACAAGTTCTTCCTTCACAACGAAGTTCAAGCAAGAAAGCTATTTTGATAACTTTAAGATTCCTGTCTTATTATTATGAAACTGTAATTACGGTTGATTTACTGGAACATGAAAAAAAGTAAACAGTAGTATGCATCAAAATTAGAATAACTGATGCAAGAAATCAAGTCAAAACGGAAAGCGAATCAAAGGGTACGTGTGTATTGGATCCAGGATAACATGTACATTTACTTTACTCAGGTTGTTTTCTCTATTTCAGCCAACTGTGTCTTTTAGTTATTTCTCCATTCCCCTACTCAACAAACAACGCTCCATCTGACTACTTTTGTCTGTGTTGTTGCCATTCTGAAAACAATTATATGATCATATGTAACGTGTATTTTCTTTTGGTTAGCAGTTCTCCACCATCTTATGTGATGGAATTGCAATGCTTAAGCATTGCCGGATCAAGTGCATTGATGCCAAGTGGGCCAATATTGAAAATCAGTAAAAGTATCTTTCTTCAACTATTTTTGTGTTAATCTGAGCACTTTTTGAATGACCCTCATACATTCAAATTAATGAACCCGTGTTTATTTTATCATCAAAAGATTTCCGCCGATTTCAAGTATCTGTCGATCAGGGAGATTTTCCGGGAATTTCAAACTAAAGTATTTATTTAGTCTACGTACTTATATTTTCCACAAACCACGGCTAATTAACTATACTTGTTATAAAATACCTGAAGAAATTGATTTGGAACTACAGCCAAAATCTTCTGATAAAGAGACGAGCATATACGACTGAATGTAAAAAGACATAAATTATGTTGTTTTTTTTTTCAAAGAATTATCGAGCAAAATACAGAAGACTGTCATTTCTAAGCATATGATCAGCCTCCAACAGCATTTCTTTTACCTCAGTCAGTTAAAAATTTCTTTAATCTATATAATTTTATTCTTTATAAACAAGTATTTTTTTCTTTTATTTTTAGAAAACTCGTTGGACATGAATACCACTTGAGAGTTATATTTCAAGATACTCATATTGCCATGGCTCAAGATCTCGGTATCCAGTTTTAACAGCAGCAGTAGAAACAAGAGTAAGGAAATTGTAAGAAATTGTGATGGTGGTCAAATTTGAAAATTATCAGCAAACGGGCAAAAATGACATTAAGTTTGTCTTGAACTTTTATGTTCATGGAATTATATTGAACAATAGCTGAGTAAATTACATTATTTACGGAACAGTAAAAACTAAGATAGTTGCACGTCCTTAAAAATCATATATAATTTTATTTTTCTTCATTTCTGAAGTTTTCATATTTTTTCGTATTCTTTTTTATATTTTGCGTTGTCATATTTTTATGTTTTCATGCTGAACCTTTGGTAGAATACAAGAACTCCGATAGAAGTATTTGGAAGAAAGCAAGAAGAAAAAAGAAAGTCATAATGAATGGTTGCTAGCAAAACGAACATTCTAACATGCAATTTCCAAGTTGGTGATACCAAAATCAAACAAATACAGCAATTCAGATATCTGAGGAAGGATTTAAAAGAGAATGAAATATCTAATTTGAAACTCGACAGTGCATAGGAATTGCGAAAATGTTTTTCAAACGCTAAGCAACGAATAATAAGCGAAAAGTTTTTCTTAAAAGAAAAAAGAATTCTTAACTGCTAGATATTATCAATCCTCTCATATGACACTGAATGCCGGAAAGATTAGTCACAGATAAAGATGAATCAACAAAAATAATGTTGTAGATTAAGATGAAGATGCTGATAAAACCATAGACAGAATATGTGCACAACATCAAATTTTAAAATAAAATGGAAGAGAAACGATGCTTCTACTACGAGAAAGTTGAAAATTTTAGGATACGTAATGAGGAACGAAGGCTTGGAAAAATATAATATTCACAGGATAGACTGAAAGCAAGAGGAACAGATGTAGACAACGAATAAACTACCAAATCTTTTAAGGGAGACAACAAAAATATAAAATTTTAAATACTACAAAAGAGAGGAAATTGTTTCAAAGAAACACGGCACATATTCAGTCGATGTACTCCTGTTTTCATCTGCTATTTCCCTTTTTATTTTTACATTCTATAATCCATTTCTTTTGTTTCGATTTATGTATTTTTTACTTATTTATATTCGTATCTTTTATTTGTTTCTCGTAACTTTCCGTAATTCCCATTTTCTTCTTTAGTGTTTTTCCTTTGTTTCACTTTCTTTGTAAACTTTGTTGATCTCCTTGGATACTATCTACGATTCTTTCTCTTTGCATCTGCAGGTGAAACAATTTAATATGATGTCACCACATTGCATGCAATCAACTATTATCTTGCCGCTAGCACCTATAGAAATATGAGATCGCTAAGATTAATTACACGTCATTTGTTACGCTCTCCGCGCGGCGTTTGCCAGACGAGACAACGTGGTCTTATTGTTAAAGTTTTCTTCATTAATATGATTCACGTTTCCTTTTGTTTGTCCAGACAAACGAGAAGCGTAGGATAAGATATAAAAGCTCACCAATATTGCTAATACTTAGAAAATAATAAAACAAGGCACATGCTTAATGTTTAGTTATTGCACGTAGACAAAAACACGTACAGATACGCATACGAGCGCATGATTTATGTACACAGAGTTATTGGAAAACTTTCATGTATGCAAATATGAAATACGAGCAAGTATATTCCAAACTAGCATCAGGCTAGCATATATTTCTGTGTTCTTTTTATCTATCTAAGATGCATAGGTCGAGTGTAATGCGAATAGCTGTGTTTGCTTTTAGCACGAATTCGTTAAGGCAAAATATCGGATGTCTTCTGTTATGTCAGTCGATGTTTTTGCTATCGACTGACAACGATAATATATCGCAAGAAAAGTGAGCGTTTGGTTTACTTTAAAATTTAAACGCACGCGCATTTATATTTGTAACTAGCAGTATAACCTGGCGTTGCTCGGGTGTAATGAAGGCTTTAAAACTAATCCATGGTCCTGGAGCTCAGACTCTTTGAACATTAGCAAAAAAGACTAAAATGCAATAGTTGTTTCCAGTTAAAGCGAAACCGTAAACTGAAAGAAACATGAATGGATGTAAGTCAAATTTTGATTTCCTGGTATCGATATCAAATAAGTTTTCAAAAAACTGAATTTTGAAGGCTAAATAAGTCCTCTGAGTAAATAGTATCATGGCTGAGACTAAGAACTACAATTAGACTTACTTAGAGCCAAACCCGAAGCAAAAACTTAAATAAAGGGCTGAAAAACTGACGTTGATCAGACCCAGTATATATTATTGATTTTCTACGCTATTGTTTGAACTGCAATCTTCTGAATATCGTTTCTTATGTCTTTATCTATGAGTGTATCAAATTTGATTAAAATCGGACCACTCCATCTATAATCCGATTTTTTCGATTATCGATTTTCGATATTTATCGAGGGTATCTCAACACAAAACATAGTTAAGTACACTCGCAGAGGCTTTTAGTACAACTCTGTAAATTTTCAAGAAATTCGGTTCAGCCGTTTCGGAGACTATAGATAACGCATACACACAGACACACAGACACATACACACACACAGATAAATTTCCATTTATAAATAAGTTTCGATTTTTTAGCAAATATATATATACAGTAATAAACTCGATGCTTCCGCGTATGCTATATTCTCATACACTTCAGAATCTTGAGCCAAACGCTATCTATCCACGCTATCCTCATAATCCTCACTTTCTACTTCATACCCATTACATTTCCATCTTATCACATACCTCTGGTAAAAAAAATCTTAAGAGGAAAATATACCCCCCCAACTCAGAATTCGTACCGGCTTTGCAAAATAAACCGTAATCAGATGCTACAATTTTTACGTTTTGAGTGTATAGAATTATATTATGGCATGTCGGCAATTGTATCGGATGTGCTTGTGGAACGGTTACGAATTTATGCATTAATATTATAACTTTTTGATCACTTGAAGGTGTGTAGTTGTTATAAGAACGGAAATTAATTGAAATATAATGTACGTCAATGATATATAGACAACGTAATAGCTAATATATCAGTTAACTGAAGCAAAGTAATTATCGAAGAATAAGAGAATCAATATATTAATGCAAGGGGTAGCTTGTTGATTGTGTAATCTAGTTATAATATAACAGAAAATAAAATTACTATACTTTAGTGTATATAGAAGACAATGTTTGCAGTTGGAAGTTACGTCGTTGCATTTGTTTAGCAAGTTTAGAGAAGTCAATAATTTGAAAATTTTCATGTAAACCTAGAAAACATGGCTAATATAATGACTTAAAAGTTCTAGATTTTTTTATATTTTCCATTTTTATTTTTAATGGTTTTATTAACTTAATCACCATAATATATGTAAAGTGATGCGCTATTGTGGTACGTCTTATGAAAAGTACAAAAACCACATTTGTCAATTGTTTTTGAAAAAATTCTACTGTTACTCAATTACGGATTATTTAGGATGCGCTGATGGTATAATAGCGTCTCGGAATAAGGAATTCGGAGAGCCGATTTTGGGTTTTACACGTGTTCGTTATGTTCATGTACGACTAAATAACCTCACGGATATTATGAAATCTAGTTCCTCTACAAAGTTTTGTATGTAATAGTATGATGTATATAGGGAAAAATCATTGTTATTCTCAAAATAAGTGTTAATTAATTATTTACTAGTAGAACACAGAACCATTCTTACAATTCAAAATATACTTTCATTTTAAAAAACTCACAAACTGTTGTATAAGCCGAAAAATCAATTAGCCAATCAAACTATTTAACGCTATTATACCTTTCGACATCAAAAAAATAATTGATGCTCTCTTGTTCTGCTGTTAATTTGTAGTTATATTATTGCTGTATTTGTCTCGGCAACTTTTTACTCAGCTCAACTGAAGGCGAGAATGCAACTAATACGCTGCGTTTACTGTAAGTGAGAGAAAATACATAGTACAGGGAAGATTTATGAAAGGACAAAAGATGAACGGAATTAAAGAATAAGGACGATGGTGATTGAAGTTGTCAGAGGAGCATTTAAACGGAAGGGAATTCCACTGGCTGAAAATGTGAGAAATATTGTTGAAATATAAGTAGCGGTTACATTTGGATATTTTAACAGTAAATGCATAAAACCTAGTTGATAATCTAATTACTCAGTTAAGAGCCATACGTGATACACGCTTAGGCAATCATGTCTCGAAAGATACATGACTGACTGAGCAGAGTTTTTTTACGCAGTAGGTTGTCATTAAATTCTTCGGTAGACTAGTTGCGAACCAAGACTCTAGAACCAATCTCTCCAGCTATTTGACGCATATATGGAGGGAAGAGACAGATTAACACTTTTCCCAATGAATTGAATGCGTGTAATTGAATGCAAGGAATTCAACTGGAATTCAAACTCGAATATTGTGGCAACAGAGAAGTGGTCATCATATCGCTTGCGATGAAAATATTTGTAGAAAAGCCAGAGGTAAGCCACGCCATGTCAGTAAGAATATTTCTGAATTTGAGATACGTAGTCAGAATCGATTATATTACAGGTCTTTCTTTTTATTATTTCAAGAAATGAGTATCAGGAGTATCAGGTAGGGCAGCAATATTCAGTGAACGAACTTTATTGATATTTAAGCATATTTTATATGTAAAAAGTAATAACCTTATTCTAACATTTCAAAATATATCACAATTTCGATAATCACATGATTGACTGACAAAACGGAGGCATTAAACTCGTTATGTTCTGAAAGCAAGATATCAGTGGAAATCAATTTCACAAATTGTTTCACCAGAGATTTGCAACGTTTAAACTTTGCAAAATAATTTGATTAATTTTCTTCTACTTTTCCCTATACGACTGGCTTGTGTTCATTGCTTAGGGTGAACACTTCCCTTGATATGTCGTCACCTTCTTTAGATATTTACAGAATTAAATTATTTAGTCAATAGTCATATTACTAATAACAGAAGTAAAAATGGAATCGTTTAAACAGGATATATATCAAATAACAAATTTGTACTAGATATCTTCCATTCGAGCTTATATAGGAATTTATCGCATAATATTCAAAGTTAATGAAAAGCTACAGAAAGTAGCATAGCCTGGTTCATATATAACTCCATGTTTTCTAATATAATAAAATGCATATTAATTTCTCCACAGATAAAAATAGATAATTCTGTTAATGCTCTTCTTCTATGTGCCTTGTACTTTAAGGACGTAGACGATCATGACTTTCCACGTCTGTTTGTCCCTGGTGACTCTTATGCATTCTCTTGTCACACCACGCAATTCCCGTTCTGTCTTCCACCTGCTCAGCCCCTTCAAATATGTTATCTGCTGCTTTCCTCTGTCTTTTTCCCCCTCTATGGCATGTTAGTATCAGGTTCTCCAAGCCCTCATCACGTGTCCCCGGAACTTTATCTGTCTCTCTTTTTGAAGATTAGTATAAATTCTAATTTCATTTCCATCCATTCCAAAACCTCGAAAAGAAGCTTGTATGAAGATTTGTGATTATACCATCATTTTTTAATTGCTTTCTATGGGCTTTCTATGGGCCTTGTAATTTCAGGACGTAGACGATCATGGTCTTCACCATCTCCTTATGCCTGATGCCTCTTATCACACTTATATATATATATATATATATATATATATTAATTTCTCCACAGATAAATATTAATATATATTAATATATATATATATATATATAAATATTAATAAATATTAATATATATTAATTTCTCCACAGATATATATATATATATATATATATATATATATATATATACATATATATATATATAACCGCATTAAAGAGTCAAATTATTACCCCTCATGAAAAAAATTTTACCTTCGCCTTTCTTGACTGTGTAGCGCCAAAGGTAGCTATGCTTAGCGGGTTTCTTTGGCGCTTAAATTCTGTAACTTTGCAGCTAACATTCGAGTGTGTGTTTTTTCTGCTAAACTTCTCTTTTCACCCACGCTGAAAGATGTAGTCTCTCCCCATCATAATTCTTATTTTACTTAATTATTTAAATTTACTTAATGGCTCACACTATGTATGGAGAACATCTCGAAGCCTGGGTGGCCTGACAAAGCAACATATGCCTGAAGGGAACCGAAATTTAATGTATTAATTGTGAGACAATCTGATCATCGAGTAAATAACCATAACAGTGATACTAATTTTACTGTGCACTCATTTTTTCCGTCAGCCACCACGCACTCTTGATCAACTCTGTTTCCGGGCGTAGAGGAACCCAAATGTGGCTCTGCAGAAGTGTAGAATCTCCTTTGGAGGAAACAGATAAGAGCATGTCCCTGTCTTAAACAAGGCTTACGGAATATTTCTGGCCGAGATTAAGGACTCGAATTTCCCAATTGAAAAGGCCTTGTGCCGCATCTGCCTCGGGTGTACACCCCAGTGGATAGGTTATAAGTACCAGTGTGGATTCATTTACAATTTTCAATAAGTTCCACTCCAAATACACTTAAAAGTGCTGGGCGGCATGCATATTTTTCTTCGAGAATTTCGTTATGTAAACAGAAAGATTTTGTACTGTGCTTCTTAACAATTTCTATCCAAGCATAATTTATCCTCAAACACATTACCTATTTACTTTCTAAGTGATAATTTTGCTTTATTAAGGTTGATTTAAATCTGTTCAGCGAGCTTCGAAACCGATTACCTTGCACGTTTTTTTGTTTTACTTAGTATATTGAAAGGTAAAAATTGTTTCCCTTTACGGTTGATATAGAAATTTGAATCAGTAATCACATATATATATATATATATATATAGTGAGAACAAGTTAGGAGAAATATATATGTTTTGTTTTACATGATTCTAGTTATATAAAATCATGATTTATTATATAAACATCCGACTTTTTTAAGTGACCTGGTAAGTGTCATATTTTACTTCTCTTTTCTTATATATAAATGTAAACATTACATTATAAAATCGCTTTTTTTTCGGAGACAGATTTAATACTTTGAACCGGTAAATGCAATTAATATCTAACTTTTTAGAGGAACTGCGGGTTTATTTATTCAATCATGTTAAACATGCCACGAGAAAACCTATTATGATAACAAATTTAATTGAAAAAACTATACATATAATATATATTTTCTCCAAAATTGAAATTCCACAAAGGCATTTTTAACGTTTCGTCCAATTCAAAACACAAACGATTATTTTTAACACGCAATTTTAAGTGTCAAATATTGGATAGTGAATTAAATACTGCTGTGTAAAAAGGTTTTTAAGTTTACGCACAAAAGGATTGAATAGAAAGGGACATAAACTTGGTGGTTGTTAGTGCGAAATTAAAGTCTTATCTGCGACTCTATCTGAAGTGAGAATCATTCTAAATCAGAAGAATAAAATCACCCAATGTGTAATATTAGCATATAAATATAACAATTATTTTAGGGAACATTAGAAAAACTTTAGTTTTCAATACATCTTGCACAAGTTAAATGAAGGTTACGTGTGTTGAAAGAAAACGAGATGAAATTTGTGGGAAGGACTGTGGAAAAATCAAAAAGGGACAAATTTTCAAAAGAAGACGGAAGATTGATCTTAGATTTAAATTTTTGAAGATTGGAGTTTTAAGGAAAGCAAGAAATCGGAAGTGAGATCCACATTTAAGAAGTGCGAGAAAAAAACCTGTTAAAGTAGAACTGTCAAGTACATCGAGCTAGTTCAACATTAATGTGGTAAGAACTAGCTGCAATATAGTTGCACACATAAATTCATGTTGACAACACACTAGCAAAAATAACTCATCAAAACAGTCGCCATGAAAATATGTGTAGAAAATATAAAGGGAAACCACGTCAGGTTGGTGAAATGTGACTGAAGTAGGGATGACATCTTAAAATTGTTTAGATTGCTGACACATCTTTGGATTTTGTTAATAATCTCTTGCATATAACACAGGAACACAAGACCGGATAAATTGTTGAAGATTGTTGAGCTACACACATAGCAAGTAAAATCAAAACGTTTTAAAGGCGAAAAGTTCAAGAAAATAAATTTTTGTAGCAAAAGAGGTGGTTACAGAATAAACTTTTCAACGGTAAATTAATGCAACATTGTTGACAACTTAACGGTGATATTATATTTATGTGGTTGGGGCACTAAGGGAAAATCTCATTAGAGCAATTGCGAGAAAAATATTTGGAGAAAAGACTGAGATGTCAAAACTTGACCAATTAAATTGCATATCGTTCTTTGGATGTTTTTGAGAATTTCAGCATGAGTAGCAAAAGCACCTGTCCAGATATGGCAACATTACTCAATGCACGGACAAATTGCCTATGTATAAATGTGCAAGATAGATCCCGACGAGAAATGTTTTCTATTATGCCAATAGTAGTAGTACTAGCAATTGATTTCATGAAGTCGGTCCACTTCATGACAGCAGAAAAACATGGGCTCAAGAAGGCGTAGAGTGGTGCTCATCTAGGATTTATCATCAGCCATGTGGATTATTGGCAGAAAAGATAATCTGTAGTGATTAAATGAAAGCAGATTTGTATTAGAAGCTTTACAATTTACTAGTCAAACTTTGTCCAAGTTAGATTAGAGGTTATTTTCTAGAGCATTTGCCAGGTTATACTTTATTGGGTGTGTCGGACTTGCTACTAAAAAGGATCACATATTTAAGCCATCTGTATAAATAAGTACCTATGAACGGAATACATTATGGTGATCACTTCTGAAGATTAGCAACAGCGTTGGTCAGATGATAGATTGCGTGTTAATAGGAAATGGTCTGGAATTCCCCAATTCAGCAAGTCATTAATTGTATGATTTTTCAAGAATGATAGGATTAAGCCAAATATCCGTCTTATGATATTGTAATCGTTCAGCAGGCATAAAATTTCAACAAGTCAAACCCTGTAGAAAGACTTTCAGATATCTCAAATCCAAGCTTCGCCGTTCTTATCGATAGACATATTTTATAATGATCATTAATACGTCAGTGTTAGACCTGATGAAAAAAAGCCATATTATTTGTCTAGAAATGGGTAGTGTGAACAAATTAATCTAAAGATAAAGTTGTCTGTTGTGATCACTAACGATAGCGATGCTATGCCTCCATTCGTATTTCGACATAATCTCGGACTCAACACGAAGGCCTGCTTCAATACCCTTGTAAAGGTTGTGCTACCCTGGGCCTATTCAATGTGTCTGGCAAAATAACACAGTACCATACCACACAACTGGAAAAACCAGTAATGGTTGCCAGACAATATATATATATATATATATATATATATATATATATATATACGCTCTCACACACTGACTGAGCACTCTGGAAGAGTGGGGGACTTTGTAAACAGCTACTCTGGCATATACGCATCGCTCATTCAATAATGAATTAGACCAATCTAGCTATTGGGCGTGTTTATACGCACTAAGAAGCCTGCCTTAATCTACCGGACGCTCGTGGCCTAGGGGTAGAATCGCCTACTGACGCCGATTCGATCGGGTTTCAATTCTGGGTTAGGATGCGATCGGAGTCTAAGCCGTACTGATGAGCTGTGATACAGCGAAACAGATCTGTCTGCGGGTGACTATAGTATTTACGCTCTTACACCCTGATTAAGCACTCTGGAAGAGTGGGGGACTTTTTAAACAGTAGCTATTCCGGCATTTACGCATCGCTCATTCAATAATGAATTAGAGCACACTAGCGGTTTGGCGTGTTTATACGCACTAAAAAGCCTGCCTTTTTCGTCCTGACGCTCGTGGCCTAGGGGTAGAATCGCCGACTGACGCCGGTTCGGTCGAGTTTCAATCCTGGCGTTAGGACGCGATCGCAGTCTAAGCCGTACTGATGAGCTGCGAAACAGATCTGTCTGCTGATGACCATAGTGTGTGTGTGTATATATATATTTTTTAATTGTCATAATGCTAAGTGTGTTGTCTCTTTTTTAATGATAAAATATATTTTAGTAAGAAGAATGTTTTATCATAAAGTGCTCGATATAGAGGTAATTTATGAACTTCATAAGAACATTTTTTCACTTTAATGAGCAGATTCATGCCAACTTCTAAGTTTCGTAAGCGCACCGTTAATATTCACTGGATCAGCAGATAAATAACTCTGAGGTATATATTAATTTATTGTTTAATTACTTAATGTTTGGTCATAATAAAATTAGACGAGTACACATTTGTTTTAAAAAGTGTTCAATACAAAAATATTGTAGATCATATAAATATACTTTATTTGTAAACGAGTTATTACTCGACCTGGCTTTCTATCATGTGGTGTCTTCAGGAGAAGACACCACAATGTAGAAATTTAGGTCGCGTAATTTCTCGTTTAAAATAAATTTTATATATATATATATATATATATATATATATATATATATACATAGATATATATATAGATAGATAGATTGATAGATAGATGTGTGTGCACATATGTAGGCATATATGTGATTATTTATACTTGTCAATGTATATGTACACACATACAAAAACGCACACACACACACACACAAACACACACACACATATATATATATATAATGACATTTTTTGCTGCAGCCTTCATCGTAATATAAGCACTTTCATTCAAAGTTTCAGATATTCACATTCTAGTTAGATGCATTGAGCCTTTGGTTATTGGCCTTTACAATTAGCCCAGAATATTTATCGTGTTCGTTTCATTAAAACTCTTTCGCCTCACCGCGCACCTACTTCAGTGTACTTTTATCATGGAAATAAGCTTCAATGTACGCTGAATTTTCGGGAAATAGATTCATTGTGAATGAATAAATATATAAAGATTGTGATTACACCAAAGGATTTTCCTCATTCATTCGCCTACAACACTGACCTAAAAAAGGACGAATGATCTGGAATGACTAGGAAGTGGAAAAATTATAACGTACAAACACAGAAAAAATGTTATATAAAAATATATTTGAGCATCGAGACGAAATCAAATATATTTAACGGTGAAGAGATATAAAGAAAAGAATGAAAAAACAAACAAACCAAAGTATGTTTCTCTTAAGAAAAGTAATCGGTTGAATCTCGTGGAGTTTTCTTTGCTAGAGTGTGTGTTTTTTGACACACATGTACTGTTCATTCATTCCAAATCATAGAATGTACTTAATTTTCCCCTTTTATTAAACCCCATAAATCATAATTTCTGTAAAAGTTTAAATAACATTGAAATGGACATTGTATATTTGCTTAGCCATCCATATGTTATAAGGCGGTATTAATACTTTATCTGTCCTACTCACGAAAAGAACTTCAAATAAAAGTTGCTTCTGTTACTGTGTGTTTTGTCCATTAAAACACTGACGGCCATTGCAAATTTCCTATCTTTAGTAGTACATAATAAAAAATTATATTTTTGTCTTGTTTCGGTTTAAGGGACCTACCAGATACACAATTGGGTGATCATGTCTCGAAAAGAAATAACTGACTGAACAGAAAATTTTTCTGCAATAGGTTGCCATAACTTTCTGCATTACACGAGTTACCAGCCAAGGCTATAGAAGCCATCTGTACTGCATTTAACCAATAGGTGAAGAAGAAGCGACGGTTTCATACTTTTGAGCATTATTTGCGTAAGTGAATGCAACGAATTCAATTGGAATCCGAACTCCGCTCTACAATTTCTCGTTCCGAGTCGATATCCACTGCACCACACCACATATGTTTTATAATTTAATCTGTCTAAAACCAGATTCTGCCATCCAAATGACATGGTTGTTGGACACTATTTTGTTTTGTCCCCTATGACTTTAATCTATGAACATCATATTTTAAAGCCCCATTTCCTTATTATTTTCCCTCAATAATTTGACTGCCACATTTCGTATTCAATTTTTTGTAAAACTTCGGTGTTGCACAATTGTTACTTTTATTTAAATAGAAAAGCTCTCTAAATTAGAACCCAAATTTGTATATATATATGTTGATAAAATAAATCGACAATACTTCATGTAAACGTTACTCTAACAGATATTGTGTTGATTTATATGCCGGTATATTGTAAGTGCACGTGAATTAGGTTCGATATATTAGGATAAATTTTCGATAATCACACTTTTCTCGATATATAAGACTCAATGGCACATTTAATCTATGCATATTAAATATTCATTTGGATACATTTTAGTCTGAAAATGAGGCTTCTGGTGTGAAAAAATGTAAGCATCTTCTCATTAACTTGTAGAAGGAAAATCAATTCTAGTTGAATTTTCTTCTCCTTCCATTCTTTTCAAAACTAAAATTGAACATATAAAAATTAAATACTGGACAGTTCACATTATTAAATCTATTTATTTCTGAAAATGTCAGCCATTTTATGACATTTTTAACTGATAATGTTACAGCGAAGGCAGAAATAAAATCTTAATTTTGACTTTTTGTTGTTCGAAACGAACCAAAAGTGCTTATAAGTATTTGCTAACTCAAGACGACAAAAGTTTTACAAATTTTGTTTACCAAATTATAATTCAAGGGCGAATGGTGGCCTATCCAGAATCTGTGCAGATTCCTCAGGTATGCCCGTAGGCATCAGCGTGTGACTGTGTGCGTTCAGATCTTTAGGCAGTGAGGAGGTGTTGACTGGGGAATTGAGTCTTGATCAGTAAGCCTCTAGGCTGTTTGGAGCCAACATTACCCGAAAAAAAATGTACAGTTGCAACTTGACAGGTGACCAAAATAATGTCGAGTAAAATTTGCTATCAGACCATCATTGATTCCTGTAATCCTCATTGTCACTATTATCTTGGTCATCATCATCATCTCTAGCCTCATTAATTTTGTCTAAAGATTAAGAAATATTATTGCCAATAAAATATTCAATAAATTCCCATGATTATTACTGGTTTATATTATTGGAAATATGAGTTGTATTTGAATATATCGAAAATAAATGATTATTTTGGGCAAACATATTCTGCATTTATTTATGTATAATGATAAAATGAAATTGTTATGGCGTTCTTCCCTAATATGCACACTAGAAATAACACCATTTATAGACAAGTACCTACTATCGACTATATATTTACTATAAAGTTTGAAATATATGGATAGTTTTCTTTTTCTTCTTTTTCTTGCTCTTCTACTACTACTAATATTACAACTTCTTTTTTTCTTTTTTGCTACTACTACTACTACTATTACTACTTCTTCTTCCTATTTTTCTTCTTCTTTCTTTCTTTCTTTCTTTATTTCTTTTTTTGCCGAGTCCTGTCAGGTGAGAGCAGTTCACAATTTCCAATCTTTAGTAGATTTTAGCAAATTTTGTATATTCGTTAACTATCCTAATCATCTCAGAATATCCTGACTTTAAAGGCAAAACGATAACCCTTATCTTATGAATTGTTCGATGATATTATAGATACTCAATTCAATTTTATACTCATATGCAGGAGGTTTGCCTTCAATATAATAGTTGGATTATTCTATTATCCCTCTTAGGTATATCAAACTTAACTAGCACTTGTAAAATATATCCATTTTAATTTTATTGACATTCATCGCAACAAAATGCTTGGCGTGAACCGTGCTGCTCACTATAAAGAAGAACTTCGAAGCCTATGCCATTCACATGAGATATCTTTAAAGATACGACAGCTCAACTAATAGGCTGAATATCAAATCTAACCTTAAACTTTTAATTTATTCTTCCCTTATATCTCGGTGGCATATTTTTCTCCTCATGATATCAATTGTATTATTAGTATAATTATTTCCTTCAGTTAGCTCTGAGATCCATTACACCAAACTTGATCAAGGTTGAAAGGTGGCATTCTGCGTCATAATATAGCTGTTCACCGTAAGTAGCTTTGGAGCGATCAATGTCTCGCTACATGGCGAAATGTTCAGACAATATTTCTGCCTTTACTCACCAGCAGTGTCATTCAAAGCGTATTCTGCGTTGGCTACAGATCGTTTAAATTACCACACAGCTCTGCTTTAGCATGATAATGACAAAAAGGGATTTTAAATATAGCTCTCAGCATCCGAGAGTAGGTTTGGTGAAGTTTATATTCTAGTGTTTTAGTTAATGTCCTGACTGTTAGACCATACGTTAACATCGATTTTACTGTTGACCTAAAAGATCCCCGCTTGAGATTATGTGATAAATCAGATATCTACATTACAAGGCGATTTAATTCTAGTTTAGATTCATTGCAAAACAATTATGCGCAATATTTGAATAAATTTTACTGAAAGCAAACTAATACGTCACTCAAAATTCCCGTATCTGGCGCTACGAATAAAAAATTCAGATAATTTCTATAAAGAACTAAACTTCAAATGTCACTTGAGAAAATTTAGTCCCAATAAGTTTTTAAATTACAGACATTGAAATAAAGCTACTCCTCTAAATTTTCAAAACAATGGAAAAACCTGAATTTCATGATGATAAAGCGTCAATTTTTGATGTGAAAAAACACTTTTCGAGTAAAGCAATTACTTGAAAAATGTCATTTGTACTATTAATTATATCACCTAAAATCGGCAGTTATCCCGGAAACTACAATAAAAAAACCAAAAAAAAAAAAAACAAAGTTCTTTTTGCCAATAGAAAATTGAAGTCGTATTAGATAGCAAAATAGTTGAACATATTAGAATGCAGTGTATTAACATTTTGCATGAAGTTGTGTTAATAAGAAAGGTGTGTTCAAAGAGGGTGCCGTGTTTGTTCATAGTCGATCAAAAACAACAATGCGCAGAAGATTCAGAGCATTGTTTGTAATTGTTACAACGCAACGAGAAGAAGCTTCGTATAAATATATGACAATGGATGAAACATGAATCCAGTACTTCAATTACGAGTCACAGCAGCAGGCAGCTGAGTATACAGCAGCAGGTGAAAGCCGTCTAAAGCAAACATTGACGTAATGATCAGCAGATAAGGTTTGGGCCTCCGTATTTTGGGATGCGCATAGTAATTTTTCCATTTATTATCTTGCGAAAAAAAAAAGAACATCAACAGCGATTACTATATAGTATAATTGGTGAGGTGGAAGGAAGAAATCGCCAAAAACACGGCCACATTTAAAGAAGAAAAATGTCATTTTTCACCAATACAATACACCGTTTCACTTGTCAATATCAATAATGGCAAAACTAGATATGTTGCAATTTGAATTGCTTTCTCATTCACCTTAGTTTACAGACCTGGCC
Source organism: Ascarosepion bandense (assembly GCA_037127315.1). Lineage (NCBI taxonomy): Eukaryota > Metazoa > Mollusca > Cephalopoda > Sepiida > Sepiidae > Ascarosepion > Ascarosepion bandense. The sequence continues at coordinate 135,565 of JBBBDQ010029229.1, forward strand.
ACCAGCGACAACTGGTTGGTTGTAGACTCCAACAGAATGGCAAAGGAAAATAGATTTGGCTCCAATGAGGAATTGATATTGGAAACCGAGGCGTATTTAAGGCCCAAGGTAAATCGTTCTAAACAAAAAGCATCGAATTGTTAGAGAAGCGTTAGAATCAGTGAATCGTTCTAAAAGGAGATTATGTTGATGAATGAAGGTGAATTTTGCCTAAATGATTTTTTTTGTTTCATTAGTTAAGCCCAGGTTTATATTAAGTGAAGTGTTAAAACAGCAATGAAAAACATTACACCCAAGATTAGATATAACATTTGAAGGTTGTTGTTTTTTTTTAAATTTTCGTCTATATTACTTGCATTTAATTTGAGATGTGAGTATTAAATTATCTAAAGCCGCTTTCTTTACAAGAACGTTTGAAGTTGAGCGGGTTTCATTTCACTTTTCTCGTTATTGACATACACTATTGAAAATGTTCTTAACATCTTTCTGTAGCACCACATCGGTTTTGCATGAGGTCATCTTTTAATTTAATAAAAAGTTGTCAGCAAATAAGGCTCATATTATTCGTGGTACTTCTACACTTCTGTTACATATCTGAATAAATTGACACGAAGACAAATTTAAACGGAGTTTAAAGAGCAGTACACCCATAAACATTACGGTGATATTGTATAATATTAACTAGTACATAATATAGGCGCAAAAATTATATTACGCACAATCACCGTAACGTTAGATATTACATAACAGCAATATAATATTAAATATTGTGTAATATCAACACAATATTAAATACCACATCATATCAATGTAATGTTAGATATTACTTCATATTTACGCAAAATATCGAAATTACATAATAGCAATGTAATATTAAATAAGTATGTACTACCAGAGTAATAATAAATGAGATGCAGTATGAAAGTTTCATTAAATTACACGTAATATTAATAGAATATGAAAACTTAATTTATCGACATATTATTAGATACTACGAAATATCAATTATTGATGTCACACATTATCAATGTTATCTTTGATAGTAAGTAATATGAGTGCAATATAGAATATTACTTAATATCAGTCTAATATTAGAATTTATTTAGTATAAACATGATTTTAGGTGTTCCAGAATATCTACATAATATTAGCCATTACTTAATATCTACGCAATATTCACCATTACGTTGATTTATAAATAATTTCTCTGTGGAAAACAGAAGTACCGACGCTGCATCGTAGCTAGACATGAGAGATTTTTTTTTAAATTTTAACATGAGTTAGCTGAAGCGTATTCACTGCCAAATCAGCATATTTTCCGTCAGAGCGAACCGGATTTCCGGAACAAAAGGCAACTCAAACTAAGTTACATCTACCAATTTATGCGCCCACATATTTCACAAGACTTTCTCGGTAATATTCATTTTGCTGAAATGAAACCTATTTTTCTGATATTATTTTCTAGTCAGCAACTCATGTCTAAATAATAATTGCTTAACCTGATCAAAAGTCAATCAGTTCGCAGTCCCATCAGAATAAACTGACACACACACACACACACACGCATATATATATATATATATATATATATATATATATATATATATATATAAATGAAGGAAAAGATTTGCTATGTAAAAATTTCGAAAATGAGTTTTTATAAAAACAAATTCAACTGTATGCATAAAATGTTTAAGCTGAAAAATTACATAGTCGTTCCATATTATAAGTCATAATTTAAAGGGCTTCTAATGCTGGACAATATCATAAAAAATGAAAGAAAAACTAGAAGCAACTGAAATGTGGTTCAACAGAAGGACAATGCGGACATTATGGATTGAACTCCTGAGTAATGATGAGATTTTAGAAAGCATGGAAACGAAAAGGAAATTAATACGGAGCATCAAGAAAAGACAGCTAAAGTTCTTTGGTCATGTGATGAGAAAGGAAAACTTAGAGAATCTAATACACACATGTCAGATTGAGGGAACGAGAGGGAGAGGATTGCAGCGGAAAAATATTTGAAGAGCCTGAGCAGGTACAAAGGTGAGCGGTGTCTGGTTGGGGTAGAAGGAGAAAACGTACTAAGAGCTACCAAGGATAGGGAGGAGTGGAATGACATAAACCCTTACGTGCTGAAGAAATATGGCACTTAGAAGAAGAAGAAGAAGAAGAAGAAGAAGAAGAAGAAGAAGAGATTCTGAATATTTTCCCAAAACATTGTTGCTGTCAACACTGCGTATCAACCATGCCCTTGTTTTCGCTGGTATATATCTATTTGTACAACCTAAAGAGTATTGGAAATGGAAGCTTTATTTAATTTACTCATATCTAGGGATATTGTGTAGTACTTATGTTTATTTATTATTGTTTAGTTATTGAGCGTTCATTTTCTGAAAGTGCAATTACACGCTGCGACTTTACCATACGACAAGTGTTTATTGGAAAAGATTCGCTACGGTCCATAAATTATTAGGACAATGTTGTATTTTTCTTGCTGTTCTTCCAGTTAATGTAGAAAAAGAACACCACCAAAAAGTAAAGCTGTCGGTACATAAAAAGTCGTATTGTGACCTGATACGATGAAATCAGGTAAGGCTAGTCATGTATGGAGGGAAAGCTGTAGTCGTCAGCACTTGCCGGTAAAAGAAGATCGGTGCAGTTGACCTCTGAAAGAATCAGCACATATTCGAGGCTATGAAGACTTTTTAGTCGGCTTTAGTAGGCTTTAATAGGCTTTAATAGGCTTAACATATGACAAACATACTCTCTCTCTCACTCTCACTCTCTCTTTCCTACTCTCTTTAAAATATTAAAAAATATGGAAGCTGCGAATAAATGTTGTGAGTGTCAAGGATGCAAGAAATTCTGTCTCATTTTAATTGAACATGTTCATCTTTCTTGACTCTTTAAGGTGTTCTCCTTCCAAACATACACTATCGATAGTTTTCTCAGTATCTTTCTGAAGAACAACATCGCTCTTGCATGAAGTTTACTTTTAATTACTAAAGAAAATCGTCCACCACTTACTGTCATATTTGATGGCCGATATTATATAATTGATAAGCAATAATTTCTTTGATTCAGTCAAAATTTTCCCGTTTATTGTATTTTGTTCAGCGTTTGAAAGGCATTTTTCTGGTTTTTATACGAGGTTTCTGATTTTTGCCGCATTTTCCGTCATCTATAAAATTGAATATTTAATCTGGCTATCATTGAGAATTGCTTCGTGAATTTAACTGTGCATAAAAAAAATAATTCAATTGATGTACTTAAAGTGATAAGAAAATAAAAATGTAGGATTTGACTGAAAGCTGTGCTGACAGATATATTGTGAAAAATCAAATCGAAATGAAATAACGAATTCGGATAACACAGCAAAGAATGAACAAAAAATTCTTAACTTCTAAGACTAGACATCTGAGAAAAAATACGTCAATACCGAACTTAGAAGAAAAAATTAATATCAATGAAAACTTAATTTAAAAAGAAAAATATTTTTCTACCGTTTTTATGCTTAAAGCCGCACATGCAATGGCAGAGATGTTTTACATGTTTGCACGCATACTCAAGTAGACACACACGTTCACACAGAAAGACACTCATGTTATTTCTTTCAAATATTCAAATAATGTCTTATACGGATATTTTGTCAATGTGGTTGTATATCTATAGTGTTGACTGTTATCTATCTATCTATCTATCTATCTATCTATCTATCTATCTATCTGTGATTTGTCTGAGAATATTTTACTTAATTGGATTAGTCTACAAGCTGAAAACGGAGATGTTGCCAGAGACAAATGTCGGGGGCGGTAAAATTAAATATCTTAATGAACTTCCCACACTATCTAATCTTGTTATGTTTTATGATCAGTGGTCATTTGTATGAGAATTGTGTAAGAATGAAGAAAATTATCCAAATAACTGAAAAAAAATGCAAGAATTATATGTTTTGTGTGTTTATTTTTTCTTCTGAGAACAAAATTGATTTCTGATTTTAGTATTAAAGAATAATTTTTGATCTTAATGCTACCAATGAAATATTCTAAGAGATTCATATAAAAATGCTTCATTCCATCAGTCAGTCAATTAAGTGCCGTAGGCGATACACTCTTTCGAGACGACTAACTAGATAGAAGATCTTTCCGGAGTAGATTGTAATTGCATTCTACGTCAGACTGATTGCCAACTAAGGCTACAGGATCCAATCAGTTCTTTTATTTAATCCATAGCCAGTCAGATCAGCGGCGGATTAATTACTTTGTCAAGAGTTTTTGCGTGTAAGCGCATGAAACAAATCATACCTGTAATTCAAATAAGGATTTCCCTTTCAGAGGTGATATCAACTGCACCACAACGCACACTCGGTTTCATTACATACGTATCGAAAGAAACAGCAGCTATTTTAATGTAGTAAGTTGACCATCAAGTAAAAATCATGTTATATATTACATATATAGTTATTGTAAGAGTTAACGACATAGAGAGTTAAAAAAGAGAACTGATTTCAAATTCCTTGTGTGTTTCTTCCGTTCACTTTTAAATACATTTTCTTGAAGAAATTACTTAGCGACGCCTCAGCAAAGATACCAACTATAACCGGTGAAACGAAACTCTCTACATTTAGAAGTCATACTGAAAAATTGAAGAAAAAATGTTGAATTACAAATGGTGTAAAATATAAAAGTAAATTTCAACGATGACTTTCCAAATAATACGTGACAAAGCATACTGAATACTGCTGCCGTATCCGGTCATGTTCTTCACTATTCATCTCAATGTTCTCAACAAAATCCAAAGAAGGATCTTCAATTTAATCAGTCCTGACTAGGGTTCTTCAGTGACTTTTTCACAGATATGATAGGGCTTCCCTCTGACTTTTCAACAAATATTTTCATGTCAACTGTTCTGACTAGCTTTGTACCATGGTCCTCTGACCACATGAATTTAAGCATGCTACTAGACTGGCATCTTTGTCCCACTCTTTTTACATTGAAATCGTTAAATATAACTGTCACTTCTACTGCAACATTTTCTTTTCTTGTACTTCCTGCCTGTGGAACCCCCTTCTATTTACTTGCTTCCTCGAAAGCTACAATCTCCAAAAGTTTAAATCTAACGTCATATGCCATCTTCTATCTCATTGTATCCCATCAATCATTTTTCCTTTCTTCAACACTCCCCTGTATCCAGTACTTTCTCTCGCTGTAACCACTTGAGAACTGCATTGCTTAGGGTAATCTGAAAAAATATCTATTCATCATTATATGTTTAACAATAAGTTCAAATTTAAAAAATACAGTTTATAATTAAAAAAAAGTATTACTTATAAAATCTAAAACATATTGAAAGTGTAATCATTTCTGAATGAGGCATGTTAAAATTAAATTAACTTAGATCAAATGTCTGTTTTTTAGAACTATATTTGGGTAATTAGAATAAATACTGACATAAATAAAAACAAACAAAAATATTTTGATTGACATCGGCTAAATTGTATGTCCCAAAATCAGAAGGAAAACGTTGAATTTCTAAATGGCGAGAATTGAAAAACAAGTAACTGCACTACCTTTCCCAACAATGCATGTCATTTCATAATATAGGAAATATGTAGTCTGGGTTATGTACCCATTCTAATATGAAGACGCATGCTGTTGCAGCATGACGTAAATAGACCTCCCATCAAAGATGGAAGCAGGAGAAAGAGTTATAGCTTGCAGCTTCCCACAAATATCAATCATTTAGATTTTTATCTGCGTGGGTTAACTAAATAATTGTGTTGTATAACAGACATTAATAAGCCAGATACACTTAATCAATATATCATGGAGAACTGCAAAACCATTTGAGATTGTGTTGGTGTATTTGCAACGTTGCGACTTTCAACAATCCGACAGATTGTGTTTGAGCGAGTCGATGATATTTTAAATTTCGATATGAGTTGCTGAATTGAGCTACAACGATATACTTTTAGATATATGTTTATATGGATATTTTCACTAGTTTTCGGGCCCTACATATTTCCTTAATATTTTTTTAAAGTTTTTTGTATTGTATCTGCGATTTCCATTTAAAAGAGTCTACTGTAAACATTAAACTTAATAAATGGAGAAAAGAATGGTAATTTGACGCATTGTTTTTATGGATCTTGTTCATGTTTCGTGGTGAGGGAACCGTCCTAAATGTTTGCAAAATTATTTTTGATACACTATATATATATATATATATATATATATATATATATGATAAAAATACATGAGAAGAATGTTCAGTAGATTTTTTCTACGACAGGAGAGAACAACCAATAATTAACCCACAAAACGACGGACCAGATATATTAAAAAAGAATAATTAAGCTGCTTTGGAAAAAATGAATAGAAACAAACCAACAAAACCAGAAAATATTGTAAAAGAGATAGTAACAGCCTTAAACAAATACGGTGCAGTTAAAATTACAGAAATAATAAATATAAGGTACAACAGTGGCGATATCCCGAAAGACAGAAGAACATCGATTTTCTTGGCACAGACTAGAAAGCCTGGAGGAAAGGAATATAAACTCCACTGAACAATTAATTAATGAGTCACAAATAAAAATTCATCGTCCGAATTCTGGTGAATTGAGCGTGCAGTAGAATCAGGCCAGGATAATAGCAATGATACTTCGTCAAGAAGACTGGAATAAGAAACGCAAACTTTATGCTCAGAATGTTATCGGAAAGATCAATACAAGTACAGAAGGACATTTACTAGTGTTTCATAGACTAAGAAAATGCGTTCGACAAAGTACGCCACAATGACTTGATATAGGTGCTACCTAGACATATTCAGAAAATACATTTGAATAATCAAGAATCTGTACCGACAGCAAACTGCCTGAATAGGAAGAGGAAACGAGTTCAGCAGATATGCAAGTAAAGAAAAGGAACAAAGTATGTGGGTTGTCACCAAATCTGTTTAGACGATACAGAGAGACTATTGTCGGAGAATTACGAATACTGCCAGGATTTGTCATTAAAGGCAACAATCTAAACAATATACTATACACAGATGATAAATTACTGATAGCAGACACGGAAAGAAAATTACGAGTCATTCTACAGAATGTAGCTAAAAAAGCGAAAGACAAAGACTAAGCATAAACTACAAGGAAACTGAGTGCAAGCTATCGGTAAAAATGCAGCCCAAACTGCAAACTACAAGTCGGGGGATTAAAGTAACCAGATATAGAAATTTAGAGATTCGAAGGTGTATTGGCATGACGAACGATGCATTCCAAAGGCTGAATATACTATTCAGATACAGAAAGAATTCACTGAAAACAAATAAAACAGTACTTGACCGTTATGTGATATCTATCCTCTTATAGAACAGCAAATGCTGGAAAATTTCAGGAACGATGGAGAGACTCATAACAACAGAAGTAGCGTTCTACGGAAAGGTTATATGGATAATATGGAACGAACACGTGCAGAACTACAAGGCTTCTAAAAAGATGCAAAGGGAAGAGAAACATATTTAGCCTCAGTAAAGGACAGCTGCGATATTTCGGACACGTAATGAGGAAGCAGGGCTTGAATATTCTAATACTCGCAGGGAGGAGAGAGGGAAAGAGTGTCAGGAAAAACAGCTTAAGGGAAACAGCGTGAGACATACTTGTTAAGAAGGGTGGATAGTGAGACGGAGTGTGGGAAAAATACCAAGTTGAAAAATGTTAAAAACAACAGGGGATAGTGGCAGATTGAAGTCAATGACCACCTACGTTCCAAAAGAATACACACACAAAGAAGAAGAAAAAGAAAGGGCATTTTGGATGAAAGTGCTAATTATTAGTATAGAACATATGTTAAGATAACCGTGGATATTTCAGTCAACACCTAACAGCGAGAGAATGTTACATGATTAAACGCAATCGTCAGATCTTGGACGCTGTTTTATAAGTGTAACGGTTGTATCCTCTAACGGTTTTATTGGTAGACGTCAACGGTTATGTTTTTGAAATATTTTGGAGAAGATTGAGAGAAAATGATTATGGATTTTGTCATTAATTTGCTGTGTTATGTGTAAAGTCCAATAAGTAATAGTTTAAAAAAAATATCTCTAAAATATAAATAAATACGTAACTGACCATAATATACAAATAGTCACAAAAACGCACATGGGTTGATCTCTCTCTCTCTCTCTCTCTCTCTCTCTCTCTCTCTCTCTCTCTCTCTCTCTCTCTCTCTCTCTCTCTCTCTCTCTCTGTTTTTTGCATTTTTTAATTACTCTTTATTCCTTGTTAATCCAAACCGTTTTACTATTTGATAAAGATATTTAAATGATTGATCGGATTTTAATCAGTGTGGATTACGACTAGAGATAATGATGACAATCAATGACAAACGTATATGTGGTTTGTCTTATCGATGAAGAGCCGACTTCTATTTCTGCTCGGGATCATTACATTCGCTTAAAAATTTTGCGAAATATATAAAGCCATGTCTTGCAAAATGTAAAAATGTATGAATTCTAACCACAAAATCGTGGTTTAGCAGCTGAGTTTTGCCAGCTGTTCATCATTATTGATCTCAGCAAGCTGTATTTCAGATTCAAGCAATGAGACTGAAATTAGACAGACGAAATTGTTCGAAACCCATCGATATTTGTATGAATTTGACGGTAAGAAACATTTTGACTGAGCGTAGAATCGTGCTGCCTTTATTCAAATTGTTAATATATCTAATCTGCACAGTGACAGCAGAAATATGTTTTCTCTATAAGTGATATACATATTATGAAATTATACTCCAATTAATGAATTGGTTTTAACCAATATATATATATATATATATATATATATATATATATGTATGTATCTTATTATTTACTAGATCTGTAAACTTTATATTTAGGGGGTACACTATTTTGTGTTACTATAACAGTTTATTTTTTATTTTAATAGACATTGTACTCCTACAAAGGACAAAATTCAGTTACCCGTAGAACCCGAAACTACATATAGTTTTAACTCAGAGAAACCACTTCTTAAGCAAAAGCGTGCCTTTACCTGTTTAAAGAATTAAATCAGAATAAGCAGCTAAAGAATTTGTTTTACTTAGTGGTTTATTTATGCAAGCCTCAGATTCATATAGTGTTTTGTCTGATATCCTTTTACAATACTTTTCGCAGAACCGGTACAGGAAGACTTTTACCGAATACATACATACATACATACATACATACATACATACATATATATATATATATATATATATATATATATATATATATATATATATAATGAATTGATAATATAGTCAATTTCAGATAGATTTGATAGATTTCTCACATTTGCTACAGTATACGTAATATAGTTCACTCAATCCTAGCACTTGTCTCTTAGGGAAACCTGACTCCAATATCTTCTCTAAAATAAATTTATTGCATCAGATTATAAATTAAGAAATTGCCCTCTTCTGTGGCTAAGCGACCTGGCCACTGTATAAACTCTATATCTGAAAGCCAGATATATTCAACCGTAAAAGGCTCATTTTTATCCATGATAATAGTAGCAGACTTCAAGAATCTTGTTACCCAAACGGACAAATATCTAAAGCATAATAATCAGATTCATATGTGATGAATGAGACATGCCCAAACATTTATCAAGCGAGGCTTCATGTACGAAACTCATATTCCGCGTTGTTCCTGTCTACGTCTACCCACGACGTTGGCAAAGAGCACTGGTACCAAGTTTATAACCTTTTGTAACGGCGTTAAGACATAGAGAATGTTAAATTCTGCTGGGCGAGTTCATCTAATGTTTGGTCCGAAAGTCATGAATGATAAGCATCGGATTAACTCCAGCCGAGATGTCTTAGAACGCTTTGAAATAAAGTATATTACTGAAAAAATATTAATATGAGTGAAGAAGATGAAGAATAATTGTTTGTCTTTATTGTTCATCAGTATGCGAGATAAGAATCAGCTTTAAAAGTGAATTTCAGATTAACCATCGTTTCAGAATGGGAGATAACAACATTTATGCGTGTCACAAATTGTTTGTTTCCCATAATTGAGGTATCAGCTTCAAAGAAAAAACTTCTTTATTGTAATGATGGATCCATGGATAGATAGATTTTATTGGATATATATATATATATATATATATATATATATATATATATATATATATATGTACACACACGCATATTATATATGTGTGTGTGTGTACACCTTAATCAGAATTGGGTTACCCATATATTTTATTAAATTTAAATAATGTAACTATCAGTCTTTACAAATTAAGTGAAGATTAATTTGCGTATGAAATTTCTAGTTGCTCTACCGGTTACTGAAATTTATATATATATATATATATATATATATATATATATATATATTGATTTTTTAGCGGTTTTCATTGAAGAACATATTTGATGTTTATTTGTATTCCAGCACTGATTTTGGTTAAAATTATCGAAGATATTATTCTCCTATTCACTTTTTTTAAAAAAAAAACAGTTTTCGAAATTGCTGTGGGTGTTACCTCCCTTTTCTGTAATAAGGGACGTTTTCTTTTTAAACATTTATTTGAAGTCGTGTAAAATGTCAACAGCTAGATTATGCCCTTACTTTATATTGTGCTATCAACATTATCTGTTGCTGCGGTAGAACTGCTCAAGTTATCTCGTTTCTGATATGTGTTACAGTTTTTAATCTGTAATCTGTAGCCACATATTCGATAATCGAAGTCTGCACCAAGATCTATAAACATTCATTGACAAAGTAGCTGATTCTGTCGCCAGTAAGAAATTATATAATCACTCTCTTCAAAAACATGTTCAGCAAAATATGTTTCTCAAATTCAGTAGATGTCATTGCCTTTTCCAGTATAAGGAATGTTTCTTTCCTGACATTTTATTTGAAATAGTGTGGAATGTCAACATCTTCCTGATATTATCAATTTCTTTTCGCGTTAAATGTGTTTCAAACTTTAGTTACTGCTGTTGGTAGCCATCAAGTGACGTGCTTTCTGTTATTTCGCAAACATTAATTTTATACCACCAGTCTACAAAGTTCAAAGAAGCATGATTGCTGCCAAGAATCTCAGGCTTTACGCTCTCAAAGATATTTTGCCCATTGATCGTATGAAACGGCCTAAAGCCTCGATCTGACAAGGTTATTTAATAACGTTACTTGAATTTACAGAAGTTAATGGAGGGAATGTCAGCTTGAATACCATACAAGAACAAGGGTCTTTTAGAAATTCGATAGATTATGGGAAACATGATTAAACAAATAAACATTGGAAGGCTCTTCAAAGTAAAATATTAAACGAAGTAACAAAATTGAATTCCGAAAGAGATGATGAAACTGATGTCTATGCCTAAAACAATAGTAATAACATTCATAGAAAATATGAAAAATGAAAGAATTCTGGCAAATCTTGGTGGATTGAGATGATTTGCTGTGCATATTTCTACACATCAATCAAAAATTTAATATCCGTACGGATTTTTTAACAAATATTCACATTATATAAGATAGAACGAAACTAATGTAGTTTGCACTGCGAACGGTATGGGTAATTGGTAACTACATTGTTTCTGATGATAGTTGAAGCTAGACATAGACATGTAAAGACTGTAGCGGTCGAGAATCAACCTCACAAGGAAAAGTATTCGATAAAGTAACTGTTCGAGTAAAACAGCAGTTTTAATGGAACTCACTAATGGAATAAGAAGGAAATTAAGGTGGTTCACTACAGTCTATATGGCACCACAGAACCTCGATATAAATGTCAGAACTTGCGAAACTAAAGAATGTAGTTCATTTTAAAAGTCTAGCTCCTTCGAACAATAAAATATTTGCAGGAGACTAAGTATAAGTAGAAGTCAATTAGCAGAAAAATCCTCATAGCTAAACCAAAATTGTGAATATGTTTACTGACATTAAAATCCATATAGAAAATAAAATATCCCAAATTATTCTAGGCCTTTTGTACTATTGCGAATAGATACGGCCAGCAAACATTATTTTTTCAATTAACACTCTGAAGATAAAATTTAAAAAGAAAGCACGAAACCGGAAGATATGTTCACAATTGAGAAAAGCGATATAAGAAATTACCATAGAACTTTCGGTTAATTCTATCTATTTCAACTCTAAAATAATTAGATCTTGTGGCCAGACTAGTACAACGCATAAATTAATAGATTTTCAATGCCACAGTGAAGAGATCATTAGAACAGTTACCATGAAATTAGTTACACATTAAGCACAGAGTAGCTACATTATGATTAAATGTAAAGGACTGAAGACGAGATGCCAGATCAGGACCAATTAAATTTCAGATTATTCGCAGTTTTTATCAAGGATCTCTAAACATACAGCTGGCACACCAAGGCAATTGATAATCATTTGTTCCTACTCAAGTGGTAAATGTAATGTTACAAACAAGATAAGAACCTAGCGTATCTGTTATTGACTCGGAAATATGGAATTGGTGAGAGACAATTCTTATTGCAGATAAAATTGTGTTCACGTTGGCATAATGTGCATTGAATATATCAATTTCTACATCAACTAGTGGTTAAATGACAGGGATAAAAGTGTTTCTGAATTCCAAACTAGGGTGAAGACAATGGGAAATTAATCAACAGTTTTTCACAATACGAATCAATGACAATGGAAGCGACCCATGAATACCTACGTCATTAAAATGCCTACTATTATACACAATAATACTAGATAAAGAAACCAAATAAAGAACTTTGTTTTTCTTTAGAATTACTTAAAATTGTTCTTCTAATTTATTTGGTGTATATACATAATTTTGGCGGCAAACATCCTAGTGCTTCTTCAACTATCCTTTCACCGTTATTTTGCTTGCAATTTTAACAAAATAAAAGTATGTTTCTCAAAAATTGCATTTACGTGTTTTTTCAAATTCTCACTATCGTGATTTCAGCGAAGCCTGAAATCTGTTAACCATGGACGCCATTAAATTCACATATACAACTTCTGAATTTCAGGAAAATATCTATTATATTTTTTCCTTTTCGTAACGTTATGTTAACTACAAATAAAACTTAATTTAACATCTGACAGAATATATATTATCAATTATCTTCTTGGCGAAGTAATATTAGTATAACGGTACTAACTATAAACATATCTAAAAAATTCTAAATTATATCAACACACATTATTGAAGTTATTCTGAATAAATCTAGCGCACGTTGATATGTTGATCAAACAAGACGGTATATAAGAAATAATTTTCCGAAAGAAAGATGCAGAGACTTATACACACAATTGCAAATATAGATTATGTTCCGAAAACCACATAAATGAAATAAAATTATGGTATACATGTATACATTAAGGTGTATTTAAAATATTCGTGTGGTTTTTGAATGCGCTATATTTGTACATCATCAAAAAGACAAGTTATGTCCTCTTCGATTCGGATCATCATAAGTTTTATTAACAATGCTTAACTAGAAAAAGGAATGTGAAGTGTGATGATCGATAAAAATGTAGAAAAAAAATATAGTATTTTTATTTTGCTTTGTGAAATTTTCATCACTCTCTGATGAAGCATTTATAGAAGTGAAATTTACAAGAGTTATAAACGTTTCCCTTCTGAACTCTCTCTCTCTCTCATATATATATATATATATATATATATATATATATATATATGTAACTTTTTCTGTGTGTGTATGTGTGTGTGTGTGTGTGTGTGTGTCCGTTAACAATAGACTCCAAAATGGCTGCACTGATTTTCTTGAAGATTTACACAGTTTTATAAGAGTCTGCGAGTGTTCTTAGGTAGGTTGTCGAAAATCGATAATCGAAAAAATCGGGTGATAGAAGGAGTGGTCCGATTTTAATCAAATTTGATACACTCATAGACAAAGACATAAGAAACGATATTCAGAAGGTTTAAGGTTGCAGTTCTTACAGTAGTGCAGAAAATCGATAATATATATATATATATATATATATATATATATATAAAAGGCAAGATGTTTGTGAGTGTGTCTGTTTATCTGTCTGTATGTACTTTATACAAATCCACAATTTTTTTCCGATTCTCAGCAAAATTCACACAAATGTTCTTTAGTGTGAGCTCTAGGACCAGGGATTAATTTTAAAGCTTTCATTACACCCGAGCAACGCCGAGCTATACTGCTAATATATATATATATATATATATATATATATATATATATATATATATATGTGTGTGTGTGTGTGTGTGTGTGTGTGTGTTGGGGATTCCGGGAATGGGACCCACAAAAATAAATGAACAACGACCAGTAATTGAGATGAGAAATAAATGTAGTAACTTAAGGTTACAGACTTGAATGAAGATTAGTAGTCCACGATGCGGGTTAGTAAAATTATATATAGAAGTCTCTGGAAGTGAAGTCGTAGTATATTGAGAATGCAAGCGTCGGAAGCTGACGGGTACTGCGTAATAATCTTCCCGATGAGTGGAGCACGGAGCTACTATGAACTACTGCGTACTGATTGATAATCTCTCTATGGACTATCGTATTCTCCGGTTAACTCTATGTGGAAACGCGGAATTCTTCCGTTTCGATTATATATATAAGTGAACTCTGGAGGAGTCCATCTTTATGATAAAGGAAAACCCCTAACACTACCCTCCCTGGCTTCTTTTAGGGGGTCGTCAATATTTTTCTTCACTTATGGTCTATTATTAGCGGTCCTGTGAATTTTTTTCTTGCTTTTTCTTCTAATCTCCGTGGCTATTGGCGGTTTTTAAATTTCAAATGCTTAAAAAATCTCCTCCATAAAGTTTTCCTTTTCCGAAAGTGACGATCTTGGCTCCAATACATGTCTTTTGAGTATCTAATTGATACGTCTCCTGTGAGTGATCTTTTTGCCTTGGATCTTGTACAAAACATTCCATTTGCTTATTATCGTAATTGGTTCCCAATATGTAACATTGTTGCTGAACATTCTGAAACAGACCCGTTTGCCTAGTATGAAGGACATTTTAGGCACTATAGGTGTATGCCGGTTTTTATTTTTGCTGTGTAATAATTTATTAAAAACAGACCATATTTTTGCGGGTAACCCATCAATTCAGATGGCGAAAGGCCATATGGTGTGTTTCTGTTCGGGGTGATTCTGTAGACTTCTAGGAAATATTGCATAGCTCATTCTGTCTGTACGTTCTCTGCTTTTTTCAATGCTCTCTTAAGAGTTCACAAAATTGGCTTGACTGTTAGATCGTGGATGTTATGATGATTTTATGATATGCTTGATTTGATAAGTAGCAGTGAATTCTTGTATGTTGCTCGGGTTGAATAGAGTACGATTATCAGTTAAAAAGCAATCTACTACTTCAAATCTTGCGAATAATTCCTTTAGACAATAGTGTTTTTCGTCGTAGGGTTTTTGTATCTGAAACATCTGGGCACTTGCTAAAGCTATCTACAGTTATAAATATTAATAACCAACTATGAGTTCTGCATAGTCCGCGTGGACTCTAGACCAAGGTCTGTCCGCCTTAGTCCATCGTGTTTGGATAATTAGTGGTTCATTCTAGTAGTTCTTACCCTACTAGTGCGTCTTTTATTTCTGCATTAAAATGCCTTATACCCCATTTTATCCACAAGCTAAAGAGTTGTATTTAAATCGGCAGTTTTTATTCCAGTGGAATCCACCATAACTGCAACATGCGGAAGGGGTGGGGCCTTATTTTTTTATTTGATTTCTGTCATTAAACGCTTTATATCTTGTTCTTTATCATTACGTTTTTTTTTCGAGGTGGGTGAAAATCGTAAAGATTTGATCAACTTAATTATGTGTGCGACTCCCGATTGCTCGATATCTTTTTTGACAGTCTTCTGAAAATTTTTGTAACGTTAATGCAGACACGTTTTAAGGCTGTGTGAGCATTTTGTTTTTGCGCATTTTGCTGTCCTTGGCTGAGACTAATCTCTGTACGAAAATAAGACACTTAAAATAGTCCGGAGTTAATTCTGACGGTTTAAAATCCAGTATTTGTTAACAATTGCGGCAAACGTCGAGCAGTTCTCATTTTCACTTTTTTCGATGTTGTGGCATTTTTGCCTTTTGTCAAAGAGTGAAGTCTTTAGACTGAAAACCTCTCTAAGGCATGTACCTACGTCGTCAAACGTCAAATCATTTGTTTTTTCGGTAAAATATAGTCCACAAAGTTCATGTACTCCTCTGTTCCCAATTCCCAGAATAATAAACGTAATTTTTTCGCTTCTGTCCAATTTTGGCAATCTATGTTGAAAATGTCTTCATGATGTCTGAAATAGTCTCCGAAATTGTTATCGTCTTTTAGAGGGTAATAAAATGTTTCTATTGTGTTCCAAACCCCGTCTATGAGATGACGTCTTACTTTTTGCTCCTTGCGTTCTTGTGAATGTTCGTTACCAAGTTGTTGTGCGACCAGTTCTTTCTTTTAATTTCTGCAAGATTTCTTTCGAATTGTTGTTGCGACTCATGTGGCAATATGGTTTTTTGTTATTCTCTGTGTAAGTCATTTCGATTCTTGTCGCCAAATTTTTTTTTTCTTGGTATGACATGGCAATTTCAGAGGTTATGTGGCATAAATTTACTATTTGAAGTCCGCGGGAACGTGGAGTTACTTTTTAAATGCCATGATTCGCAGGACCACTTGGAGCCCGAATAGTGGTACCTCTCAATCTCTCATCAGTTGTCAGATATTTTGTGTGTTTGTCTAAATGTGCTTGTTTGTTATGTAAATAGTCTGCATGCTTGTTAGTGTGTATGTGTATATATATATGAGTAAGCAGGTATAGGACGATAGTGTAAATATGTGTCTTTTGCATCATGTTCATATGTATATGTGTACGTGTATGGTGGGGTTTTAAAACCTGAGCAGTCATCATGGGCGCTCCCAATCCATCAACCCTCGTATTCAGACTCGACAAACACAGACATCAAAAACCCTTAATTATGTATTGTGTCTTTCATTAGACCTATTCATTTTTTGTAGACTTCAAAAAAAGGTTTCGATAGTTTATAAAATATATTATTAGTTTTATAATCCTTTCACCCCAAGTAATCAGTATTGCTACTGGTGTGCAGAGAGCTACATAAGAGGAGAATAAATGGTTGCATAAGAAAAAGAGGAAACGAGTACAGGGGCTGTCAGAGAATGGTTAAGAGAAGGATGGGAATACTGGTGTGAAGAATGTTACATGAGACTAGAGTGAAAAGAAGAACAAGATACAAGAAGAGTTGCGGGAAGGATAATAGAGGTTTGGGTGTCAAGCGGACAATATATGACAATTGACGTTGTGTTTAAACTTTGGAGATTGTAGCTATCAAGGTAGCATTTATACGGAAATGTATTTCACAGGCGGGAAGGACGAGGAAACAGCTGGTAGATTAGAAATGGCGGAGATATTTGGTTGTTTTGATTGTAAAAGTGTGGGACTTTGTCTGGTTGCTTGAGTAAATTTATGTAGAGGAAGGACACTAAAGATCTAAGTTCGTCGGAGCAGAAGCCGTGAAAATATTTGTAGAAGAGACAGAGGGAAGACAATCCCGTCTGTCAGAAATTGACTTGAGTCGATTTGCCAGCTTAGGGTGGATCACATTGCAGATTCTTCTCTAAATCCTGTCGAGAACCCCGATATGAATAGATAGGGCGCCCGACCAATTATGACAACTATTCATTGCATGAGAGGATGGTTGATTTGTATATGTGCAAGATGGACTCAGCCGAGAAAAACTTACTAGCCGACATAGTGATCGAACCTTCCTAGAAGTAGATTTAGCTATTAATTTAATGTAGTCGTCCCACTTCAGCAGATCGACTGAGACCAAGGAAATGCCGTGTATCACTTTTAGGGAGACTAGCTTGATCAAAGCTGTTTGGTGGGAGGTTAGACTGAAGGGGTTGTCAGTGGTGTTTCACGGTTAGAAACATCGTTTTGGCAGTATTAAAATTTACAAGACATTTCTTACTCAAGTATACCAGAGACTGGAGGTCATATGGGGAGAGAGTGTCAAGTTTTGATATTATTTTGCAGACCAGATAGGGAGTTATGTAAATGTCCCTTAGTTGAACCTCAGTCCTAGAGAAGAAGTCGGGTTCGGATATTCCAGTCGAATCAAATGTAGAGCTTTTGAGGGAATGTTGAGCAAAGCATACGCCCTTGTTCACTGAGGATTTGAGGACATTAAATTTATTAATTAAAGAGAGATGGAGGTTTTGGCAAAGGAGATTGTGGATTAAAAAACATAATTTACCTAAAACATTCATTGGGACAATGTATTTCAGCAGAATTTTTCTTATGCTTACATGTAAACATCAATTTATTTCTCTTGTTTAATGAGCTAGAATAATTAAAGTGTTTTTAGATAACTAACTTTTAACAAAGCATGAATTACATCTATCAAAATGTTTGGATTTAGCTAAAGTAACCCAATTAATAATGGGTGTATTACCATTATTTTCAGAAATTCTTAATTATGTTTCAGAGACCAATGTCTATGTATTTTGTATTGCATAAAATCATTCGATATTGGTACAATCGAAATTTCGAAGTGTTTTCAGTGGAAGTAAAAAAAAACTGACATCTGTACCAGAATGTACTTTAGCTCGGTATATTATCATTCATGCATTAGCCATTTGAGTTTTGTTTTTTCGGTAATTTCATTTGTTTTAAAAGTAAATAATTTTGTTATTTTCGTTGTATATGTATCTTTTTAATATAATATTGTCATCTCAAGATATAGATTAATGGGTGTTAATAACGCAGCAATAGCTGATCTTATCATTATTATTTTTGTTAAAAGTTTGTTTTTTTTAATGTTGGGAAGGATTGAAGTGTATATGAATGACATTATTGACATTCTTCCGTTTTTCCGTTGAACATTAGGATTAAGTTGTAGATTATATAATGTAAGGTTACGTAATTATCTTTTTGTTATGATATAAATGCTCAATAATCCATAATCTAACTTGAGCTGATTTAAGTAAATTATATAGAATGTTATGAGTGTGATTTTATCTTTACTGACATATTTATGAGATGAGATTTATTTTATTTATATCATTCTGAATATTGTTCTGATTTTGTTTTCCTTTTCACGGGGTTTCAGGCGTCGTATACTATGGATTTCGATTCGAATTTGCCCGTATAACATTTTTATTCCTTGTGCGAAATAGTGATTTAACATAAATATCTAAGAAGGTTTGCCACTGCTGTAGACTGTTATTGATCTAACAACTCTTTAGGACAAATCACTTAAAAACATCAAAGCGTATAGTTACTGGACCATGCATCATTGAAGATAATAGAAAGTGAAATTCTTTGATTTATAAACATTATGTTTCAGTAACCATTTCTTATCAGAGTTCATAACATCTTAGTGAGCTCACATGGTCTAGTAGTGTCTGAACCTTTTCCTGGAGTGGCCTGAGTATGAAGGTGTGATCAACGTGTCTCAGACATAGAGTTGGCTTTAGATCTGTGGATTCTAATGCAATCTCTTCAAATTATTCCATATCTAATTTAGAGAGTGGGTGTGATAATGGGGAACACAATAAGATCCTCGATACTGTTCACCATTGATAAAATAGCGTAAACTATCTAGCATTTCTGGAAGATTTAATAGCTGGAATATAGAAGGTGTTCAAGCCATTCATACTCCGCAAGCCAACATTCCCCGGACAATACCTCAACTTCAAATCCCACCACCAATAAAATTTAAAGAAAGGTATTGTCCGCTTCCTGCAACATCGAGCAAAATCATAAGCGGCAACCAAGAGAGATATGAAATCAATGGTCATATAAGCAGTACACTACAACGTATCAATTACCAAGGTTATATGAGGTTAACAACTCTCAGAAAACAGCCTCGGTCTGTTTATTCTATGTGAATGCGGTTAACGGAGAATATACAAATGATCTGTGGTCCATGTAACATCAGAACAAGCTTCAGAAGTGGTTCTACACTTCGCAGGTACCTTTTCAGAGGAAGATCCCTAACAGAAGGACTGTGTATACGCCATTCCATGTAACTTTTGAAAGAGATATACGGCGTAATCAGGCCGACTACTTAAATCATTGCTAGGCCGAAACACGAGGGGATATAGAAAATCAGGCGTAGCTGTGCACATATGGAGGGAGTAAGTGGGTCACCCATTTCTATGGAATGAAGTTGAAATATTAGGTAGAGAACACCACGGGAAACTACATGAACTTAAGAAATCAGCTCATATGCTAGGCTACAAATCCTAAGCCCACTAAGCATAGAAATCAATAAAATATGGGAAACAATATTACGAAGTGGCAGAGTAATCATTAACAAAACGCAATATGAAATCTGATAAAATGTGGTTACTGAAACATTAGTTTTATAAGTTTTACAAATTCACTTGTTGTCTTTTAGAAAACATGGCCAGTGTTTCCACACTTTGATTTGTTCCAGCGACTATTATTTCAACTTCATCCTATAAGGACGATGATCCATATTCCCCCTCCATATGTGGTCAGCTACAGATAACTTTTCTATCTGCCTTCCTCTTCAGTACCAGGCTACAGCAATTGTGAACAAATAACTTAGAAGTTAAAGGGAGATAACTCATAACTACATCACAAAGAAAGAAAATGATATATCCAAGTGTACGTAAGAACAAGTTTTGTTCGAATTTATTAGCATCATTGCTAAAAGTTGGAGTATTTAGCACGTGATCACTGAAAAAATATTTGTTCCTTTCTTAAACGGTCTGTATTTGTACACACACACACACACACACACACACACACACACACACACACATATATATATATATATATATATATATATATATAGAGAGAGAGAGAGAGAGAGAGAGACAGATAATTTATTTAAATTTATCTGTTTCATCATTATTTTTAATGGATAGTAGTTATTTGAGTGGATACACTGTTTTACTAATATTGAACAGCATATTTATATTTAACCATTGGCCTGAATATTTGGGAAACTTTTTTCAGAAAAATATGCATCTCCAGGTAGCATTCGAACGTACATCTCTTATAGAAATAGGAGAAAACGCCAACTGATTTGACGTGCCTTAATAATTTGACCACGGAAAATTTCGAAATAAGACATAAATAACACATCTATTTTCACACTATCCATATATGCTCTGATTCGTATCGTACTGCAAACGATACAACGAAAAAAAACTATTTTTTTCATAAGCTTCTCTCAGCTATTTATTATATATATATACACACATATATATATATATATATATATATATATATATATATATATATATCCGCGTGAATAAGGAACGAAGAAAAACTTACAACGTCCAAAACCTTAATATAAAACCATACTCGATATGTAATATACAGCTGTGAATATTTATTATCAATTATAGTTTGGAACATGTACATATTTTATCTACTACAAAGAGTATATTTTGTTTCCACGTTGAAATTAACAATTTCTCATCAGGTGGTGTCTGACACCATCTGATGAGACATTGTAATTTCAATGTCGAAACAAAATGTACATTTTGTATTGGATAAGAATTTGTAAATCTTCTAAACTATAAATGATTATTGATTACATATATATATATATATATATATATATATATATATATATATATATATAGTTCAGATTAAGCTGCCTGTATAATTGGTTATGTCTTGTCCTATTTAGTGTTGAAAGAATAAATCATCTAGTTTTACAGCTATTCTGATACCGTTCCGTAAATCTCACTTGACCATGTAAATCATTTCGAGAATTCCATTTCTTACAATGAGACATTCATATGTTTGTTAAATACCAACGGTGTAACATATCTAAATATCTTTAATCTTTTAGAATCTGTATGTTCAAATGTTAAATGAAGCAAGCTTAGGTGATGGAAAGTATTGAAAAAAATCAAAATTTAAAATTATTTTTGACATGACACATCGGTTTATGCCAGAAGAGATTCGCGTGTATCTATTTTCGCATGCATCCTAATATATATATATATATATATATATATATATATATATGTGTGTGTGTGTGTGTGTGTGTGTGTGTGTGTGTGTGTGTGTAAGCCATTGCGTAAATATGTGTGAAATTCAGTATATACTATATATATATTGTAAATGCTGTAAATGTGTATATAATACTGTATATATATGTCTGTGTTTGCATGTATATATATATATATATATATATATATATATATACATGCATACATACATACATACATATGAAAGTTTATATTTTGAGATTCGGTTATACTTTGACATTGGGTACACAGGTATTCGAAAAAGTTAATCAATTTGTGTACTGGATCAAACGATTTTGATATCACGAGGCCAACATATTCGTTCCTGGTTGGATATCCAAAAATATCTCACCTCGAAGGCTTAAGATAGGATTAGATGTAGTTCGTATGATATCACGTTTTGCATCCGAATTTACCCGACAGAAATTTTAACAAGATTATTTCCTTTTGCACTGAAAAGAGCAAATTTTATCTCCAATGAATATTATTTTTATATTATTTTTATTTTTTTTGTATATTTTTATATTTGACTGCATCAGTGACTTCTAAATTTGGGAGCGATTTTCTTATAGCGGTTGGTCGCTTTTAAAACTTATCCTTTTCCCGGATTCGATCACCAAACGCTGCAGGCAAACTGATATTGTTTCAAAGGAGTTAACATTTTCATGTATTACTTATTCATCTACCACCAGGAATGTATATATATATATATAAACATAGAAGGATTTTTCACGAATGTAGATGAGGGAGAGCAAGGTAAATTTGCTTCAAGTTATACCTTCACCTGCAAAAGATAGAATGTTATATTTCCAGATTCCTGAAGTAGATATATCGAGAATTCTAGTAGTGTTTAAATTCTACATATTAAGTAAATATCTGGCATACACAACTGCCAAAAGAGTATTTAAAATAAATTAAAAAACAATTTATCTGGATGTGTGCGCGGTGCCGATGCTATCCCCTGAACAAAATATTGATTATAGGCGTCGTATTTGTTTGCATTCACTTTCGCGCCAATATCACTGACAGTGATATGTTTTAATTTTGGACAGACATCTAGGGGGATCAAAAAATTCAAAACCTGCCGTGTCTTGAAAGGGAGCATGATTTTAACATACTATGTATAAAATATCAATTTTCTCTAAGCCATCAAATTGGAACTGTACTGACTTTTTAATTTAGAAATAAAATGGCTTCTTGATTTTAACTCCTAGAAATCAAAAGATAGCTGCCTTCGAACTCGCTAAAAAGATGACGTATGAAGAGGAAATGCATAAAAAAATAATCATAAATTTCATCATCAACTCATTGGCCTTATAATTTTATGTAAAATGTTATTTTTATCCTCTTTAGAACCTAGGAAAATGTCAGTAAATATCTTTTTCTTTTAAGTAAGACGGGCCTCTAATTCTCACAGAAAAACATGAACGTCAATGTTAAAATTGAAATCATATTGATCTAGAAATTTTAGTAGAATCATATAATAGTCAGATTTTTATGACAGTTTCAACACTTATCAACCCATGAATGGAATTAATTGTATTTGTAATCTATCTGGATATGTCCTCACTACCCCCAACACCCATACACATACACCACACATTTAACAATGATATATCAATCTCATAACAATATTAACAATATCTCTAACGTTATACTTTAAGCGTTCTGGGAAATGGAGTTACAATGACGTACACATACGCACGCACACATACACACACATGTTATATGCTAATATATAAATGTATTAGAGCTAAAAATAAAAGAATTTAAAAAACATTTTACTTGCCAAGTGCCTATGTGTGTGTCTGAGGGTATGTCTGAGCGCATGCGCGTGGGTGCAATAATGTGAACGTGTTCTTCAAAATGAGGTTTCATTATTCGATTTGAAAAACATATTTTATACTAAATTCCTACATTCTAGAATTAAATACGAATATAGATATACGTAACTAATATACTTTTCTTTAAAGGTATTTTACAAACCCTATATAATCCTAATCATGGAAAAAAACAACTAGCCAGAAAATGTTAATTTATATTATATATTCCCTCGAAAAAATGTCTCATTTCATTTTTTTCTATATCTCGCCTGGTTGATAAAGAACAGCCGTGTCCGAAAATTTTAGTCTGACCCCACTCCTTTGATACGGGAGAATAATTTGTTTGCTTTTGTGTAGCGGCATTTCAATCTCTATGGATTATTTAATGCCGAAATTTATATATATATATATATATATATATATATATATATATATATATATGACACATTTTTTTCTTAAAGAGAATATAATTTGATCACGATTCTGTGCCTTTAACAAAACATATTTTGATGTATCTATCGTATATTTTAATATATATATAAATTACATTGTTCTTATATTCATGAACATATCTTACTGGTATTTTATGATAAGTAATGTATTTATATTTTCATAATGTTTTGCTTGTTTGGGGAGTTTTATTTACCCATACCTGAGACCCTAAGAGGTGCTATCATTCCTATTCAGAATGAACCTGGGAATGAATGCAATAAGCAGGTAGTTGTATCCTACCCACAACGTTTAATGTCTCAATGACCTGGATGTAATTTATTGTCATACGAAGGACAGTTGACATAATATTTTTGATGTAATTTATCTTCATACTCTTGACTAATTTGTGACAGTTCCTATATATATATATATATATATATATATATATATATATGAAAAATAGAAGCCGAGAAGCCGAGAACGATTTGTTTCAAGCGTAGATTTCTTTGTAGTATTATTATCAATATTACTTGCATTTTGATGGTATTTGAGTCACTAAGACAAAGAAAGACTAATGTATGTCAATATGTACAATCACAAACATATTCGTATATTCGACTGAAGTGAGTCAACTCTAACTGGAATCACGTTTAGCCACTGAAATTAATAATAACAACAATAAATCAATATTTCATACAAAACTTTCGCAGCTAACTTTTTTCATCTTTTCTAATTTCTCTTGTTAGAACAAACACTATTTGTGTGATATATATATATATATATATATATATATATATAATAATAATAATAATAATAATAATAATAGAAATAAATAAATACTGTCAAAAGATACATTTTTAAACTTACAACTTTTTAGTAGTTTTTCCTATACATATTATGAATGCGTGTATCATCACTATGTACTACACACACACACACACACACACACATATATATATATATATATATATATATATCACTACTTAAATTGATCAAAATGCTGTATTGATCTTTGTTGCCATATTAACGATGTTTCTTCAGGGGTTTGGAATTTCGAAGCAAACAGTTTTGACCTGATCGTTTTTGGTCAACATCTAACATAAAGGATCCACTTTTCATCATGAGTGACCATTCAGTCAAGAAAGCGATCATTGGTGTTATGCAGAAAGAGCTTTGGGCATTCTTAAAAACGCCAATGTTTTGGCATTACATTGAAATCATGAAGAACTCATTCACTGAGATTTTCACTTTGTCACTACTCTGAAAATATCTTGTGTGATTGTTCCAGTATTGACACCGTTGTCTGAGACAATTTCTCTGATACTTTGACATGGGCTTTGCTC
Source organism: Ascarosepion bandense (assembly GCA_037127315.1). Lineage (NCBI taxonomy): Eukaryota > Metazoa > Mollusca > Cephalopoda > Sepiida > Sepiidae > Ascarosepion > Ascarosepion bandense. The sequence continues at coordinate 161,211 of JBBBDQ010029229.1, forward strand.
AGCAACTGATTGCAAATGTTTGTTCTCAAGACAGCATCACCATCATCTACCTATTTCATCTTCAAGCTTCTTATCACCACTATAGAAGTTCAGAAACCATCTTGGTACTATCTGATCACTTGTGGGCACTTGTCCTCATGATCTTTTTGAAGTAGGGGAGGCACTGTGCCCACTTTGAATTCATGCATAAAAAATAAACGGAGATCATGCTTTGTCATGTTCAAAATTAAGGGCAATAATTCTGTTTGAAATGAATCTCAAAATTATTAGAAATCATGCATTAATTATTATTTATACCGAAACTCACCTGATATATATGGTGACTACTATGTTAAAATTATTTGTCAAAATACAGCATTTTGAGCAGCCATTATATTTAATTTTAATAAATATATATATATACAATTTATAAGCATTAAATTGATTCATTTTATCTGAATTTCCTATTGTTAGGAACGTGATTAAATGGGTACTCTCCTTGAGGAGACACGAAGTTTTCTTTTTTTAATTATTTAGCGTGAATTACGTTTATCATCATGCGCATTTAAATTTAAGATAAAATGTATACTCATTCCGGGTAAGTATGACTATATTGCCCTTTTGTAGGAGTAGCCACAATTGATTCGAAAGGCTTTAAACACTTAGAAGACAGTAACGTAACAGTTTAGCAATCATTATTTACACCATTGAAAATTCACCTAATCCCGTTAGATCGAGCCAAAATCCGCTCATTGTTTAGATGAAATTCAAAATGATCATAAGGAAATGAAAAAAAACTTGCACTCAAACATTATATGGATAATCTTCAAAATGTGTCGTTCCTGACCGATTACAAAAATCTAATCCACTTATCAAATATTATTTTCCTGATGAAATACAACTGGTTTGGCTGCGAAGCTATCATTACTCTTACCTTTATGTGTAAGCATTTAAATATATTAATATATTTAGGCATATATGTGTGCGTGAGGGAGTATATATATATATATATATATATATATATATATATGTGTGTGTGTGTGTGTGTGTGTGTGTGTGTGTGTGTGTGTGTGTGTGTGTGTGTGTGTGCGTGCGTGTGTGGGTGTGTGTCTTTGCGTGCGTGAGCGCGCGTTTATGTTTGTGCGCGTGTGTATATGTTCTGGGTACAGCCGCATACGTACTTATGTCTATATATATATATATGTTTGTGTGTCTGTATGTTTGTGTGTGTGTTGCGTGTGTGTGTGTGTTTGTGAGTGTGCGCATGGATGTGTGTGTGTGCATACAAATAGCAATAATTCCTCCATGTACTGATCGTCATATTCTCACAGACACACTCGCACACAACCCACAAACGTTGTGTGCTTCCATATATTACTATATATTAATCTATTTTGCATTTGCTGGTTTGTTTCAATTTAATATTGATTTATATACGATTTTTTATTCTACAATCCATCAATTTCCTTACGTAGATTTTAATCTTCCCAGAATACTGTTTAATAATTTGTGTCTTCAAAAATCAGATAATTTTAGCTTTTCCTCTTTGTATATATTGAAGCGTTTCTTCTTTCTTTCATTTTTTCCTAAAAATTTAATATATCCGCCATTGATTCTGTAACAAATTTAACTTTTTCATTCAACTCTGTGGCAGCACCGTTATTTTTTCAACTAAGCCAACTCTGCTTGGTAAATTTTCTTGTTCGAAGAACCGTAGGTTATATATTTTTCATTAGTTTTCGTAAAATGGTTTTCACCGAAGACCTTACTTTCTGGTACACTTTTAGTCATATGTTCATACATTTAAACATCTACTAGTTGATAACCTTTATTCAATTACTTTTTGGGACAAGTTTTACAGGATGGTAGATTTTAACTAAGAAATGGTCCTGTTCAATTATTCAAATATGCCGACAATAATTTGAATTATTTCTTAAGCGTTATTTTCTCACTTTACTTTCACGTAACTTTCTTACATAATAATATTAAGATTAATATTAATTCTTCACACCCGTATTCTCATCCTTCCCTTAGCCATTCTATATTGACGGAAACTGTCGCTGCTTTTTATACATCCCTCTGTGCAACAGTAAAGTTTCATGCCTTGCTTTGGGTGAAACGATAAAAAAAATGAAAAAAATATATTTACGTAGGTAGATATTATGGCATGTATATGTCAATTAGTTTTAAATAATAATACTTGTCTCTTTTCGATTAGTAATTATTTTATTGTTATATTGAAGGGTATATCTCAAGATTTAGTTTATACTAGAAACGAAGAAGACACTACTCGATTACTATGTGATGTCTCTTCTTCGGTATGGCAGTGAAAGCTGGAAAATATCATCAAAGATGAAGGAAAATTTGGAGCAGCTGAAATTGGTCCTGAAGAAGGATGTTGCGTATATCATGAAGCGAGCATGTTAACAATATTGAGGATTTAGAAAAGATGGAAACAGAAAAGAAATTAATAGTAAACATCTGGAAAAGAGAGTTGAAGTTCTTGGGATGTGTGATGAGGAAGGAATGCTTTGAGAATCTCATACTTACAGGTCAGATAGAGAGTAAGAGTGACAGGGGGAAAGCAGTAGATAATATATTTGAAGGGCCAGAGCATGTAAATGGCAGAGAAGGGTTTGAACAAGTATGCTAAGAGTTACCAGGGATAGGGATACGTGTAGGTCACGATCGCCTACGTCCTGAAGGACATGGCACATAGAAAAAGAAGAAGTTCTTGTTATGTATCTTTTTTATGTACCGTTCCTCGTCAGTACATAATCTCTCACGACTTCTTGTCTCTTGTATCTCTTAATAAACTTTGTTTTTGTTATTTCTCCTAAGACCTATTCTGCCATTCATTTACTCAAGATCATTAACTGATTTATGCGTTGTTCTCTTCCGTCCCTCTTTCACCTATCTGTCTCGTAGATATCGTCGATTTTTAAGGCCCCCTTCTTCGTTATATGATCCAGAATACTCCATTATCTCTTCAAAATATTAAGTACTAACTTCTTTTTCATTCTCTGCAAAACCTCGCTGTTGTTCCCGTGCTCGGCATCCTTCTGCTGTACCATATGTCTATTTATTCGAGTATTTTCTTTACCGTTTAAGAGGTTGTCTAGCACTCACGGCCATAGAGTAAGACAGATATAAGGTAGCAGTTTAGTATTAAATTTCTTGTTTCATATCACTACTGAGATGGGAGGATTCCTTCGAAACAAAAGAAAAAGTACTGTACTCTTATGTGATAACTGTTTTCCCTATATGGTAGAGAAGACTTGACAATTTTCACATAATGAGGAAGAAGGGCTTGGAGAAGCTATTACTTATAGGGCAGATAAACGGAAAGAGAGACAGTGGAAAACATCGCGTGACATATTTTGACTGGCTTAAACAAAATTTGTCAGAGCAGGCTTTGAGAGAGAAAACAGGGTAACATATGTTAATAGCAACCAAGAATAGGAAAATGTAGAGGGCCATGATTGCCTACGTACTGAAGGAACGCAGCACATAGAATAAGAAATAAGTCCCGTACCACACTTCTGCTGCTTATGTACAGTGGATTTCAAATCAAAATTAGAGACCTATATTCCTCTTCTTTTATGTGCCATGTCCCTTCAGAACTTAGGCGATCATGATATTTCAGGTCATTCTATCCATGGTTGCTCTTAGCACGCTTTCTCAGGTTGTCATGCTTAATCCCCGCTTTATCATTGACTCGCTCGGGCCCTACAAGTTTGTTACCGGCTGCTTTCCCCTTTCCCTCCGTCTGTCCTGTGATTATCTAATTCTCAAAGACATTCTTCCTCATTACATGTTCCCGCTGTAGTTTCCTGATGCTCAGTATTAATTTACTTTTCGTTTTCATCCTTTCCAAAACCTCATCATTGCTCACATGCTCGATGCATTATTTCCCAGCATTTCTATCTCTGAATTTCTCTACTCTGCTTCTGGAATACCTTCTTTGTCACGCAAATTCGCCCTCGGGTCTCAGTATCGCACTTTCCGTTTTCTGTTAGAACATTTCCCAGGTACTTAAATCTTGATACCTGCTTGATTTTAGTATCCCACACCTGTAATTGGCATTTTGGGATGTCCTATTCGCTGATGACTGTGCATTCGGTTTTCTTGTAGTTTATTTGGAGTTCGTTCTTTCGACGTTCTTCGGTTACATTCTTTAGGAAGTTTTGTAATTTTCTTTCCGTATCTGCAACTGAAATATAATAATGTCTCGTGGGTATCAGATATAGATCAGAGAACAGATACACATAATAGATATAGCGAGAAAAAATTGTTCTTTTATATGAATTGTTCTTCAACACCCGGTCGATCATGGCTCTTCAAGTATTATTGTCCTTTATAGTACTAAGCAATTTTTTTCTCTCCTGCCTCTACCTTCTTGTCGAGGTTCTGTCGTAAATTTACATAGCTACTAGCAGTATTGCCCGGCTTTTCTCGGGTGTAAGAAAGCTTTAAAACTAACCCATGGTCCTGGAGCTCAGACTCTTTAGACTTTGGCACAAAAAACTAAAAAGCAATAGTTGTTTCCAGTTAAAGCGAAACAGTAGACTGAAGGAAAAATGAATGAATGTATGTTAAGTTGTGATTACCTGGTATCGATATCAAATAAGTTTTTTCGTCGTAAACTGAATTTTGAAGGCGAAATAAGTCCTCTGAGTAAATGGTATCATGGCTGAGACTAAGAACTACAATTATACTTACTTAGGGCCAAACCCGAATCAAAAACTAAAATAAAAGGGCTGAAAAAATACAGTCATAGAGGGAGATAACCAGACACACACAAACATCTTGCCTTTTATATATATAAATATATTATCGATTTTCTGCATTATTGCAAGAACTGCAACCTTCAAACTTCTGAATATCGTTTCTTATTTCTTTGTCTATGGGTGTATCAAATTTGATTAAAATCGGACCAATTCTATAAGCCGATTTTTTCAATTATCGATTTTCGATATTTATCGGGGGTACCTCAACACAAAACCTAACCAATAACACTCGCAGACGCTTATAGTACAACTGTGTAAATTTTCAAGAAAATCGGTTCAGCTGTTTCGGAGTTTATAGGTAACGGGCACACACACATGGAGACACACAAACACACAGACATATTTCCATTTGTAAATAAGTTTAGATTAGATTTCAGTCGTTCGCATCTGTTTACCTGTGTTACTGATACATGATTTCATCATTACATGTCACAAGAAAATCAGTTGTATTATTCTGGTTGTGATGTATAAGTGATATTTCCCTTTCTTCTCATACGCTTCGCCAATCTTATTTTCTTTGATCGTTTGCTTCAAAATACTCTTTTTAATTCACGATAAAGTTGAACAGCAATAACTGCCATATCGTTGGATTTATATTCACTAAAAGTTATAATTTATTTCTTGGTTCTAACCAAATATTACTGATTCATAATTTTTATTGACTGTTTGAAAACACAATTGTTATTAATTAGTGTTTTATGCCTTCCATCTCACATTCTTCGTTGTCTTCAAAAGTCTTTTTAAGTTCAATTTGTGTATTTGCTTGAATGTAGCACCCTCTGTTTGTAATTAACATTATTGCCTTCCTTCTCGTTGACAACCATACATTCTACCATTGTACGAAGTCGTTTCTTTTCACTCATTTACCACAGGGTGTAAGAGTTTCAGCAACTGTCTTTCCAGGTTCGCTACTAAGATGTTATCTTTTGCATATCTTCTGCAATAATAATAAATCCTTATATTATTCCGAGTATATCTTGATCACACTAGGAATTTTTAGCCGATCATTCTATTAAATATTCCACGTAGTTTAGGCTAAATAATATTTAGTAAGAAGACGCTTATTACATATAATTAATTTTCTATTTGTATGCAGGCACATTCCTTCTAATATATGCCGATTATTCAGAGGCGTCCAAAAATAAATCAGATTCTTCTAGCAGTTCAAATATATTTCTGTATAGTACGTTATAAAATGATTTTAGTAGAACACAGGTTAGCATCCCTCTACCTTTCTAACTTTACTGCTGATGTCAGTCGGATGAAAAGTATTACATTACGTGTTACATTAACAAAACCACTCTTTTCTTGAATCATTGCATCTATATTTCTGTTAAAGGTTCTACTTATCAGAATCCGTGTTTAACGCGCATCGATTATTCAAGGGACTTCACATTCTCTTGTACTCGGCTCCTAAAATATAAATGTATTCTTCTTCTTCTATGTGCCTTGTCATTTCAGGACGCAGGTAATCATGGCCTTCCACGTCTCCCTATCTCTGGTGGCTCTTAGCATGCTTTCTACTGTTACACCACACAACCCTCGTTCTGTCATCCACATGATCAGGCCCTTCAAATAATTCATCCGCTGCTTTCCTCTGACTCATTTTCCCTATATCTGGCTTGTTAGTATCAGCTTCTCCAAGCCCTCTTTTCTCATTGCATGGTTCAGGAACTTCAGTTGTCTCGCCCTGATGCTCAGTATTACGTCTCTTTACATTCTTTCTAATACCTCATCGTTACTGACATGCTCTGTCTATGATATCAGCAGCATTCTTCTGTAGAACAACATTTCAGCTGCTTCATTTTATTCCTCCCTCTTTTTTGATATTGTCCAACATTTGCTGCCACGTTGAAGAACTGACATCACATTGTCTTTTCTATCTTAATACTTTACTCAGCTTCTGTTAAGCGTCCTTCGCCATAACAATTCGCCATCGGATCTCTGTGTCGCTCTTTATGTCTTTTGTTAGAAAACTTTCTGCCTTTTATTAGAACATTTCCCCAATTTTTGTACATCCTTGGTTTTAATATCCCCACCTGCATTTGTCACTTTGGATTGCTATTTTAGATGATGACCAAGCATTCGGTTTTCTTGCGGTTTATTCGTAGTCTTTTTTGTTACTCTTTTCATTTACCTTCTGTAGAAGTTCTTGTAGTTTCCATTCCGTAACTGCAATCAGCACTGTATCATCTGCGTTTCATATGCTGTTCAAATTCTGGTCTTTGATGACAAATCCTGGCCTAATATCTGGGGTCCTCAAAAGATTTTCGGTGTATAGGATTATTAGAACCGGTGAAAAGACAGATCCTGGTTTTGCGCCCCTTTCTATTTTGTATATATGTTGAATTTGTTACCTGCCCTTATGCATTTCCCAAATATATCGAGGGGTTAAACACCGAAAATTTTGTTTTAGGGAAAAAATTCCCAATGACATTATCGCAGTGAATGTTTGATACTTTCGTTACCCAAAGATGAACATAATTAAAACATATGATATATCACTGAACCACTGGAAATCACTTTTCCATCGGTATGGCTAATGCTAAATTTAAGCAGAGAGAATCGTTGTACTTTATAGAGCTAACATTTACATTTGACATTATGTGGAAAGAATATATTTAATCAATTGTTGTGTTAGCTGCTAAGAAATGCATATGACAGTTGTCCCATACTGTCATTCCTGAAAAGATGAGGGACTTTAGAACCATCCACTTTTTACATCAATTGAATAAAAACGTCAAATAATATATTAATTCAGTAATGAATTTGAACACTGTCGGCTATTGACGTGTGTTTATATTGTATATAACACACTAAAGTTCGCTTTCTTTTAACTACCGCCCCTATCCCAGAGATAGAATCGCCAACTGATGTCTCTTCGGTCGGGTTTCAATCCTGGGTTAGGAAGCGACTGGAGTCTACGCAGTACTGATGAGCTGTAATACAGCGAAATAGATCTGTCAACGGATGACAATAGTATATATATATATATATATATATATATATATATATATATATATATACTATTGTCATCCGTTATATAATATATAAATATATATTATATATAAATACATGTTTATATGTATATTTAATTAATATTTATTATATATTTAATATTTAATTAATATTTATTATATATTTAATATTTAATTAATATTTATTATATATATATCATAATGCATTTATATATATATATATATATATATATATATATATATATATATATATATACGCAAAATCAAAGATAAAAATAAATGGATACCAAATTATTTTAAATGGATTATATCCGAAATATTTTTAATTTATTTATTCTTTCCATTAAAAAAATATTATACAAATAAATGAAAAATAACAAAATATGAATATTATTCATCAGAGTAGATGCAATTCCATTTTTTCTCTTCCTCGTTTTTCATAGAGAGATGCAATCTCCGTCATCTTACTCTCTATGTATAAGATGGATTTAATAACGGAAAAATCTCATAATTGTACCAAATCAAATTATCCATAACAGATCATCAAATCGACGGAAGGTTTGAGTGGCATTCAAAGGCTTGCCAACGTGCTGGTGCCCATTTTCTCGGAAAATGTCTGGCTATAACAAGTAGCATAATGTATTATTTAATGCATTGTTATATTAGAAGAACTGGATCTAGTCATATATATATATATATACCTTAGTTTACAGGACCCTCAAAATTTGTTCTCTTTCTAGACTGGACTTTGAATTTGAGAACATCTCAGAGATTTTCCTTAGTAACGGCTATCCGGAAGTCCTTATTAATCATATTATTAATAAGAAGACTAATGAATTTCATTCTTCTTAAGTTTTGAGGCCTTCTAAGTGTCCGGTTTATTTGAAGGTTCCTTAAATTGGGAATAAGGGCCAAAGATTAGTTAAGCAGGTTAGCAAGATTTTTTCTGGTTGTTATCCGTCTGTTGCTTTGCTGTGTATTTTTTGGACTAGATCTGCTTTTCTCTCTTTTCGTAAGGATGAATTGCCCTACATCAAATTGAGTAATTTTATATACGAAATTAATTGCCAGTGAGCTATGTTAGGCATACAAACTTCTATTTTAAACAAGAATTAATCAACGTGTACCTTTGAAAATACGATTAGGTAAAATAGGTAGCATGTGTTGTCTTCCCTCTACCAGTATGGACTCGGCTATTGCTCAACACCTAATAGAGAATATAGCCTGTGCTAAATTGTATAAATGTGGTTTAAAATTTTATATGTGGCTGGTTCTAATAATCAATTAAGAATTTTGGAATCAGTCTGCATATTCTTAAGAAAACCTTCTCTTTGCCGGCAGAAGTATTTCATAAAGTCACTTTACTTGTTCGGGGATATTTTATTTTACCTCTCCCTCGATAATTATTTACCCGTCATTTCTCCTCCCCTCAATATAAATACATGTTTATATGTATATTTAATTAAGCGTCTCCCAATTTTTTGCTCTTAATTTTCATTTGTGTTTTTTCATTTGATTTGTGATTCCAATGATTATCTCCTGATGAGATGTTAGACGAAATTGCTCGCGGTTGTGTCTGTTATTAAATGCCTTGTTTTTAAAGTAGTGTGCTAATTTTGTACCTCCAAACATTTGTGTATATATATATATATATATATATATATATATATATATATATATATATATAATATTTATTAATAAATTATAACATTGATATGTTATAATATCACTACAAAAGTAGCTATTTTGTTTCGATACTTTTTGTGTCTTATCAAGTGATGTGGTTATTTCAAAATTTTGAAATAACCACATCACTTGATAAGACACAAAAAGTATCGAAACAAAATAGCTACTTTTGTAGTGATATTATAACATATCAATGTTATAATTTATTAATAAATATTATTATTATAAGCTCTACTTTGTATTGAGCACTTTTTAAAAAAATAGTGTTTCTTTGGATAGGGAATATTATTCCACCCATACTTGGTTATATATATATATATATATATATATATATATATATATATATATATATATATATATATATATATATATATATATATACTTAAATATTTAGACTTCGACTAACTTAACCCTTCTTTTCACTTTACATTTTTTGTTCTTTATTATTTATCTATATATTTATTATTATTAATAATATTTTATTATATGTCTTTATTTATTTCAGTTTCCTTTAGTTTTATTTTATATGAATGCATACATTCATATACATATCTATACACTTTATTTTCTCTCTTTTTTCAATGAGTTTATCAGCAAAATATAAATTAATTTTAAATAACAAAAGTAACTTCCCTCATGATATTCGTAAATATAGACATATAATATTTAAGTTTGTTTTGTTTTTTGTTTTTTTAAAACTTCTACTATTTTACTTTCCTTCATAGGTTTTGGTGTAAATCAATTTAAAATGATACATTTCCGAAATTAAAAAAAAAAGCAGTGTGTGGTTGACTGTTTTGCGGTTTCCAAACAAGCCATTTGATCTCATTCTTGAGCAGAGTTCGTATTGTGTGGAAAGAAAACCAACTTTCTATTGCTGCATTTGACTTTCTTGGGCTACGTGTAAACATTTTGTTAACTACTTGCATTGATTTCTGCTCGGTTGACATTGAATGGCGAACGCTTCTGCGTGTATCGGGTACTGACATTGTAGCGAGAAATTTTGCATGACTATTTGCGATTATATTTGCATCAACTCGTGCATGTACTTCTCTAATGACCCTGAAACATCTTTGCAATCGCATATTTCTAAACTTCATAACCTAAATCATACTAGGCAAGCTCCTGCAGGGTAAGAAGTTCAAATATATTTATAGGGCTTCTAAATTTCAAACACAATAATTAGTCTGAAAATACAAATACAAAGAGATTAAATTCTGATACATTTTAACACAACAAAATATCTGCCAAAAATTACAATAAATTATTAATTCATAATTATTTAAAAATAGTGAGTTTTGAAGGATGTAATCATATGGATCACATTACAGCCGCTTAATTACATCTCTCCATAGAGTGTCAATAGGGTCAGTCAAAATTCAGTTCGCCTGACAGCAGCAAGTCAGAAGGGTGCTTTCTATATTCCAGTGCCTCTTTGCCCCGGCCTAAAGTTAAATTTGCTTTCTTAGCAGTTCCAAAATGTATGGTGCCTTTTCTCTTTCCGAATATATATTTCCCAGATAAAGAAAGAATCTTAAGCTCGCAGGTCTCTATTTGGGAAAACCCCAAATCTGCTGTTTTCTGCTCGTGGAATAAGCCCTTTCCTTGGACATAGATGAATCATGCGTGTTTGACTCTGGAGTGCTAAAAAAAGATTTCTCAACACACAAGTCGATCTCCATATTATATGTAAAACTTTTCTTTTCATTTCTACTTAACCCCTGCTTTGCTGTGTAGATATATTTTATATATATATTTCTACGCGTGAAACATATATATATATATATATATATATATATATATATATATTCTGTGTATGTCTTAGCAGTATTACGGTGTTATTATATCCCGGATATAATAATTTCAGTAACAATGACTCAAACCTGATACCTGTAACTTAGAATTATTGAGTGAATTTAAAAAATCAATCGTAGGTCAGAAAATGATTCGATATTTATATAGATTTATAATATATGGATTAAAAATTTGATATTGTATGTATTACCTTGTATGAAACAATGGATACGGGTGTAAACATTATTAATATTTAAGTCTTATATCACGTCACTTACAACATCTGAAAGCATCTCTGCTTCCCTTACGTGTGCTTAAAGAAACGATGATTATTTATCTTAAGAAATACTTTATCAGTAACTACTACATGTCTAGTTTAGGCATCAGTTATGATGACAATCATAGAAATAAGATCGAATATAATAAAACGAAAGCCTAAAGTTTCCTTTTATTCTTATTGTTTTCTATGTATCTTTAAACTTACATTATTTTTCTGAAGTTGAATTAAACTTATGGAAAAATAGTGTCGATGTTTTGTTGCCTTAATTTAAAAGCAACCGCTACAATATTCGCTGGTCACTTGCATATGTGCAATATAAAAAATACTGAACGAATTCTTTTGAAGATTATCGATCGACAATGGCGACATTAAAATAAAAGGCAAGATCTTTACGAGATAAAGAATACACGTATGAACAGAAGGACAATGAAAAAAAAATTCTTAGTCTCAAAGGCAGACGTGCACGAAAATTGGGAAAAAAAATCTGAAAGTTTAAACAATATCACGAAACTTCTTTCCATTTCATGAAAACTAAATATTAATTCTTTATTTTCTGGCGTTTTGTGTATAATTTTAACTGACAATGAGAACAAGCGTTACAGAATGCCACATTTGAATCGAAACAATTGTTCTACAATGATTAGTCATGTTGAAAATGTTTCAAAACAATTTCCTCTCTGTTTGAGTGTAATTATTTTTTATCTCTTGAAACATAAGGCCTTTCATTTGTTTCCCTCATAAAAGCTGTCTTGCATGGCATTTCTTTATAACACTTAAAGTTGATTTACTTTTTAGATACTTCTTAGGTCTTCTGGTGATTTCGTATTATTTTGCTTCATAGAACAAAACGTGCTTTCTTTAAAGGAGAACAGAAATATGTCGTGTTTTCTGGTAATAGGATAACTTTCTTTTGAGAAATAAACATAAACACTCATTATTGAAAGTGTCTCACAATATTAGTTAAAACTAGCATTTACCATGAGATTTTCACAGTTTCCCTATTAGAATATACTTATGAAATTCTCAGCTTAGGGAGAGAAATGGCTCCTTAAGTGTTACGCGACAAGAAAACACCCGTTGAAATTATCCCGTTACGTACTTAGAAATGTTATCTTACCAACTTCATTAAAATAACACTTTAACACTAATACACATGAACGTATGTAATTATTAAAAACATCAGGAGATAGAACCCAACAAATTTCAAATCTACAAAGATTTCTCTTTCCCTGAAAGAGACAATAAATGCATGTTACATAAATCTCTATACATTCTTTTTCATTTTTCCTTTTTTCTTTCTTAAACTTATTATTATGTATTATATTTTTCTCATTAAATCTAGAATATTAACACTCTTTCTCATTGAATTGGTGTTCTGGTTTCTTAACATGACAGAGGTTACCCTCTACTGACTCCTCATTTGTTAACTCCTTGCTGGTTTGTCACAGGTATTTGATATTAAACACGATTCCACTGTATTCAGCTGACGTTAGTCTGCTCCACGACTAATCAGTGCTCTGCCACGCTGTTTTCTGGTCTCAGAAAATAAGATCGCTGATGAAGTATAAACACGTCCACGGCAATGGATCAAACAATTCAAAGATTTTTTAATAAAGAATTAAAAACGGTAAAAAACTTTTGGTGTCTATATGACTTATTGAGCTTTTTTAACATTTCTGTTGTAATAAAATGACACTGTTATCACTCCTTAAAGTCTACAGCATCGGTTTGTAGTTATTCAAATTTCTAAATTCTGATTTTAAAGGCTGGCACAAACACTTGGTTAGGAGGGATTGTCTAACGATATGGCTTGTAGTATCAGCTAGGTGGGAACAATTTAAGTTAACAAAACTCTCATATGGATATCTTTGTTTAGCAGATGAGGGGATATCTTCCACCCCTATCATCAAACTTCTTTTAAGACCCCATCTTTTATAAAATATACATTGTCAAGTAATTTTTCAAATGTAGGGGTTGTCCAGTCTATTTTTGAGAGTGGTCAGAAGAATCAATCCACCCCTTCACTCCAACTACTTTCAATTTTTTTCTCACAACATTCCTCCATAGAGACGGTGCCATTCTCTCTTTCTCTTCTCCAAATTTCTTAGCCCATTTCAAAAGGCTAGTACAGTTATCTTTGTAACGAATCTAAACTTTTTGAATGAGTAAGAAAAGAGGGCATTTTCAGTACTTAATCTTTCTTTATAAATTTGGCACACGCTGGTTGTTTTAGGTGATTTCCACAACCAGAAACTTGACCATATCTAAGATAATCGGATCTTATCTAGATAGTTCCCTGCCAGCCAATTTCAAAAATTGTTATTTTCATCCACGGTCGTTATGAAGAAGAAAGAAAAAGAAGAAAATTATAATGAAAAAATAATTTCACCGTTTATGTGATTTCAGTCAGACCACACAGCGTAAGGTCACTCTAAGCTTGTGGTTAATCTTATTTTATCAGCTTGTATCCAAGAAATCTAAAATAATTTTGGCCATAATCAATTTCATGAATATCACAGAAATTAAAAGAAACTCTCCTGTCTCTAAACTAGGGTGATGATCTTGATTTTTGAAGGGATATTTTCTGGGTAACCGACTCAAGCCAAGTAGTTTTTTTTTCTTGGCTCTTTGTCTAAAATAATTTAAATATTATTTTGCTGACTACCCTTTTTCTTTAGCAACAACAGATCTTTTACTATTTCAAGAGGTGATAGCTTAGATGATAAATTAATTGTTTATTTCATGACAGTGGACAGCGAGGACGTACTGGTAGTCTGGGTTTCGCACAAGTTAAATTTGGGTTCGATTTTCCGTGGGTCTAGTCTTGATGTCATTTTACTAATTTAAAATAATATTTACGCATTTCTTTCAATTTTTTCCCCAACATTTTGATTCATTTTACTGTGAATTGTAACAATTTTCCTCTTTCCTCTTTCTTTGAGTAACTCTCTGAGATCCCACTGTCACATCAACATATGTTATATATATATTCCACTTCCGATTCTTTTGTTGATTAAATTTGTTTAGTGGAATATCAACTTCTATGGGTTATTTTTTGCATAAATTTAAATATTTTGTACATGATATTGTACTTTTAATATAAAAGGTAATTTATATATATATATATATATATATATATATATATATATATATACATTGGTTGAACCTAATATGTATTGATTAATCAGAAAAATTTCCTTCACATCATATAAAATGCCTGCTTAGACATGTTAAATATAATCCAAGTTTTTATTAAAAGTGGAATCACAATATGATACATTATAAATTTCTTCCTGATGTCGAGGAAACTTGAGGGGACAGAATTCTTGTTCTAAAGACGATGAAGAAATCATGGGTTCTACCAGGGATATAACACGAGGAAGTATGACTTTTCAATTTGAAAACGCATAGGATATACTGACAGCATAAAAGGCAAAGTGTTTAACATGTCTGCCTAAAGAGATGAAAAACATGAACTGTAATAGCGATTTAGACGAAATATGTTACAACAGTCAAAATAAAGGCAAAAATATTAGACTGTTTCTGTTTCTTCTTTTTTACCTTCTTTCTTCGTATATGTGTCGTGGTCCTTCCGAACGTTGACGATCATGGTTCTCCACAGTTTTTCGTTTTTGTAGCTCTTAATAAATTTTGTCTTTTTATTTTCGCTTCTTAAACTTATTCCACCATCCATTTACTCATGCTTCCTATGTAGGTTATTTTTGTTTTGCTTTGTCCCTCTTGCTTTCAAATTGTTCTTCCGGTAGAAAATTTCCAAACCTTCATTCCTCATTATGTGCCCTATACATTTCAACTGACTCTACTTGATGTTATATATGTGACATTTTTTTCCATTTCCGTCTAAAACTTTACTGTTACTCATATGTTATATTAACTTTATATTAACGATATGCTAAAGATCATTCTCTGATCCTTCGTGAATATGTCTGCGTTATGTGCAGATCTAAAATAAAATACCGATAATCAGTCAATCGATTTCATGTATGACCTCAACATAGCAGTCACTCATTCAAGTGTCATACGTGACACACGCTTTGGAAGATCATGCCTCGAAAGAGACAGAACCAACTTGGCAGAAGATTATCCCGCATTAGGTTGCCATTGCTTTCTGCGGTAGACCGAGTGCCAGTCAAGGCTATGTAACCCAATCTGTTCTATTATTTAATCCATAACTGGAGGGAAGGGACGGACTAATATCTTTCCCAAGGTATTTTTGCGTAAGTGAATGCAACGAATTTAGCTGGAATTAAACTCTGTTTCCCGATTTGTCGTTCCGAGTTGATATCCACTGCACCATAATGCAACATAACAGAGCAATGGTTAAAAACTGACTGGTTACATTTAGTCCAGTAAAACAAAACGTAACCTTCTTTCGTCGCACTGAAGATACTGAGTATTTGTCTTTCACGATAATGGTTGTCTCTCGAAAAATTCTCATTCCTTGAACGCTTGTGGGAACATAGACTCTTTATCTTTGTAGGATTTTTGTGCACATTCCATTGCAAAAAAATTCTGGAAAATAGTCGGTTTTTTGTACCCTCCCCGAAATTAATATACTTTGATTGCTTTAACTTTGCAAAACGTTCATTATATCAGAACGAACTTTTGTTATATATACCTGGATTTGTTTAATTTGAATTTATCAGATTGATAGAGTTCAAAATTCTATTAATTTTTATCTAAGTTCTTTTCTCTGAGTCGGGATGTAGTACAAGGTCGTTTTTACCGTGAGATTTCCAAATATGCTCGGGCAAAATTTAAAGTAGGCCTTGCATAAGCGGATTGAGTCTTGTCTACTTTACTTCAATTTTGTGGGTTATTAATTATTTCCTTTGATACAATAATAACGGTCATGTCACGTTGAATACACCGGTTCCCGCTCGATCACCGAAGTTAAGCAACGTTGAGCCTGGTCAGTACTTACGTGGGTGACCACTTGGGAATACCAGGTGCTGTTAGCGTTCACGGATGTGCGTTGTGGTGCGGTGGATGTCGGCTTGGAGGGGGAAATCGGTGAGCCGAGTTCCAATTTCAGTCGAGCACACTGCACTCACTTGCGCACTAGTACCCTTGGGAAAGGTATTAATCCGTCCGTTCCCTCCAGTTATGGGTTAAATAACAGGGTAGGACTTGGGACCCTGCCCTTAAACAAATCCCAATGAGACTTTCTCCGTCAGGGAGGAAGCCCGCTCAACCCGACTAGGGTGAATGCGGCTTTAAAAAAAAAAAAAACATTTTTACAGACAAAACCTTATAACTTTTTCTCTACTCTATTTTTGCAGGAAATAATAAACCTCATTCCTCATTCCCACTATTCACAACCTACATCGCAAATTTACCCACAATGTTGGAAAATATTCCCACAAATGAAAAAAATAAGTTAAGCAACAGATTTGTAGTTCTACAGAAACATATAAAGAATAGCATAGACCGAACATGTGAGGAACAAAAAAAAAAGACACATGTATAATTAACATCGTGAAGTACGGTGGAGTAACAAGTATATATGAACATCTGAGAGCCGAGTTCCAATTCAAATCGAGTTCATGAAATTGAATTACGTGTTAATACCCAGGGAAAATAGTGTGGTTAAATAGCAGAATAGACTGGGTTTTAAATCCTAAAGCAAGTAAAAATTATATATTCCAAACAAGCCTGCACTTCGACTACGTTGGCCGTAGGATAAAGTAGATCGTGTAGGGATAACCACCCTTTTTATAAGAAAAGACAGTTATGGAAACTTCAACAACAAAGGACCTACATAGGACAAAGGACGACGTCTAGGTGTCGCTAATGCCTTATGCTTTTCTGGGATAGATGCGTATGAGAGAAGAAATACTTAACATCAGAAAGGTACTGTTAAAATATTTAAGCCATGTAATAAGGAAAAAGGCATTGTGAGTCAGATTAGAGTCAAGAAAGTCGGTGGAAAACAACGCATATCCTACTTAGTTTGCTTGAGATTTACAGAAACCTGTTTATGAAAATGAAAAATAAAAGACAAAATTTATCAAGAAGAGACGAAACATGTAGATAAAAACAGTTTTTTAATTTATTTTGTTTGGATCACAGTGGTCACTAAATTTGAATCTGAATGAAAATGTTTCCTAAGGTTAAGAATACTAAATTCACTGTACTAATTTGCTTTTTTTCCTTTAAGCTTGACGATTTGAATAAAAAGATAAGAAAAAGCCTGTCTGCGTCTGATGCAACCATACTGATAACGGATCACGCCAATGCGTTGATCAATACACAAGAAAACCGGGAGAAGGTCTGCTCAGTGATTGTTGTGAGAACATGGTTAAAATTTTCATTTTTGTTTGATGTAAAGTTTTCTTAGTGCGTCGCTTCTTGGATGAACATATGGTTCGATAGAAAGTTATAACAATAATCGATATGACAAGTGTTGATTTGTAAAGAAATCTTCATTTCATTTTATAGTTATCTTGACACCCTTTAGAAAGGTAACTACACAGGGTAATCTTGGGAAAGCGTTCGTTGCTCATTTTGGAGTCATGTTTTACCGGCATATCGGAATAGTTAATAACATGCATACCAGTGGTATTAATATTATTAACATGTAATGATTGATATAGGAAAATATATTTTTTTATTTTGCGTGTAAAATGCTTATTTTCACATTGAAGCTGGAGAACCATTAACAACTTACAAAATTTTAACAAATAATGTCTGTTATAACTAACACATAATCACGGAGAGGTTAGTAGGAAGCTGTCATATGTGTAGAAACACAAAGTTAGGCGTTTCTGGTTTAATTTTGCCTCAAATAACTGACAAGGCAGAACAGATTCCCTTCACACTCAGAAAGAATGCCAGTCGTAAACATGCTAATGTTCACAATTTTTGTTTCGGAGCCAACCTGACAAGAAAGCTAACCTGAATGTGGAAGAAGAATCAAACTTCAATATCATTCTGACATGAATGTCACATTCAATTTCCTGGGTCAGCACTTGTCACAGCCCATCGAAATAGCACTTGTCAACCGACATTTAAAGGATTGATGCGAGAATTTTTGTTGCCTGAACACACGATTTGTCAGTTCAAAGAGGAAATTGCTTTGCAACTCAATCAGCAGATTCCATTACTTGAAGCACGCTTTCTTGCCTGTCTTTGACTTGGATCCGGTTTCGATTGTGATGAAATGTGAGTTGACTGCCGGGAAAACAGTATGTGGTGTCTCCTCTTATATTTTAAATAATTGGGTTATTTAATGGTTTCGGTAGGGCGAATTTATTTCACATTTTATCAAGGAAAATTCTATTTCTCTTCACATAGATCAATTTAAAATCCCATAAAATAAAATACTGATGACTTGTCTTTTGCCCATTTTGAGTATATATATATATATATATATATATATATATATATATATATATATATTAGTTGTAAGAACTAATTGACTGACTTTTTAATAGTGCTGGATACATACTAGAGCAATATTTGTAGTAATATTCTTATTATAATAATATCATTTTCCTATACATATGAGATATTGTGTATTGCCTAATGTGGAGCTGAATATAGCACTGAAGCATGAGAGTCCTTTCTAATGTTAATGTATTTATATTATAAAAATCCAAAAATTACTACACACACACACACACACACACACACACACACACACACACACACACACACACACATATATATATATATATATATATATATATATATATATATACAGACTTTGAGATTTAAAAAATTATCACTCGACCGGCGGTCGAGAGCAAGGAACAGTTTACTCGACACTAAATTGATTTTACTCGACCGTTTCCATTTTCTTAATAGTCGGCTTACGTAAATATAGCTTAAATCGCTGACCGAAAAAATGAAATTTTAATTAAAATTTCGAACGGATTAGAAAGGATTTTAAAAAATTTAACAATGATAACTAAATTATATTTTTGCTCTTAATGATAGCATACATATTTTACTGATGAAATGTGGTTTTTATTATATTTGATCCCTTTGAACATCATGATAGGCTGCTATTTTTTGCATTTGAATGGAGGTAATTAAATTCGTAGTTTTTTCTTCTATTTGACTACAAACACATAGATGATAAAAAATAACAAATCTGATTTTCTCACCGACTTTGTATAAAAATATTAATTAAATATATTTTTTTCGTTGCGTGTTTGAAAGAAGTATGTTTTTTTTCTTTTTTTCAAATGTTCGTTTTTACTTTTCGGAAGCAGGGAGGAAACAGTTTTTGCGTCAAGGATATTTTTCCAACTGAGTTTCTAAAATCTGTGAATGTCTTTAATCTGGGTGACAGAGATGTTTTGGCTCCACTCTGGAAGCGTCAATAAATGAGTGTTTTCTCTGACCGGTATTGTAAATGCGAGTTAAGAGCTTGTCGATCTAAATTCTATTTGTCAGATGTTTCATTGATGATTGCAGGATGTCACTGTAATTTGTTTGACCACACATTTCGATGTAAATCTGGTGCCATGCATAAGACCAAAGCGTACAATAATGTCATTTAAGAACATTCTAAATAACCTGTAAATCTTCAATGGTATACTTTTGGGTTGTAAAACGAAACAGATGTTCTTTTCCTATATTTGAAGGGACACGTTTCATTGCGAGATTTTTAATCATCCGTGGGTGAATAAAGCAAAGAATTTTATCGTATATATATATATATATATATATATATATATATATATATATATGTATGTATGTATATGTAGTAAAATAGTATCATTGGTACTTTGTAATATTAGTTCCACAGAGAATTGTAATACGTTAGAATTTAACAGAATATTACAAATAAAATAAATTGCATGCCTTTATAAATCCATTAGTAATAGTTTATTTCTCGTAGCTCTTACAGACCACTCTTCCGAGCAAAATTCTTCACAAAAAGAAAAACTTTTGTCTATAGAGCGGTTCGTAATAGACTATTACTAATGGATTCATAAAGATAATATAATTTGTTTTCAATATATATATATATATGTATATATATATATATATATATATATATATATATTTATATATATATCTATATATATATGTGTGTGTGTGTGTGTGTGTGTGTGTGTGTGTGTGTTGCTATAATGTTTTCTCCTGTGCTTTAGGCTATATATATATATATATATATATATATATATATATATATATATATATATATATTGAGAGAAGGGTTGTGAGTAAAATTTATAGATGATCTTTGGAAGATTTGGCAACCAATGAGGTTTGTGCTAGAATCCAGATTTGACAACCAGTCCTTGTTCAGACTGGTGTTCACGCTAGATACTGCATTCTCTCCCAGAAACTCTAAGAGTAGCTTAGAATATTTGAAGTCTAAATTACAAGTGGGCTCTGTGGGAGTTGAACAATCACAAATGAAACTGATCCGGTGTTCGCAACGTAGATTACCTAGCCAACTTTGTAGACTAGCATCCGTTGACACGAGTTACCAGTCAAATTTATATATATATATATATATATATATATAAACTCAACACATCATAAAAAGTGTTTAAGAAATATTATTTATTTCTGTTATAATTCGTTCATTTCTTCAGGCCACACTTTATTTGTTACATTTGGTACAAATGATTTTCCGGAAGAATTTATTTTACAACGAACTGGAAACTATGTAACATGATCCAGAATATAAAATTTAACCTTATCTCTGGTAAGAATCACTACAGCCATGGGAGAAAATTACATTTGGCGGGAAGAAGGACAAAGAGCTTTTACACACGCACCAACAAACACATGATTACGTATACACATATAAACCTACATCTGAATATTCTTACACATACACACGTATTTCCATATATACATATGTTTATAATCATACATATCTACATACATACAAATACGTGTATGTATACACACATCCATCCATATACACATATAAATATTGCGTTCGCGGACGCACATACGTATTTATGAAACCTGGCATATGGTCTTATATTTAATACAAACACATATTTACAGAACAATAATGACATACCTCATATATACTCACAAAATATGTGCATTTGATATCGGAATCCAAATGACATATGCCAGTATACGTATATACCTCTGTTTATTTATTTTTTGTATGTCATTTAAAGTAGGCGCCCTTGTTGTGTATGTAAAATGGGATATACATAACCTCGCTGCTAATCTTGAATTTGATGCATTGGGGAAAGTAGTGGCTTGTAAAATTCAATGCGTCTAAAACGAAGCTGCTGTCTGTCGATCATCACAGGTAACCTCTCTTGCTTCCCCTAAGCATGCAGCAAGCGAGTCTCATTGAGAACAATATACTGCACCAACTCGCCCTCAAACTATCTTCCGATATCAAGTGGAACCATTACACCGAGTCAATAGCTAAATTGACTCTTAGGAAATTTGGATGACTGTGTCCGTCCGTGCCTGAAATACTACTGTCATATATGGTCAGTCTGTTTATCTCAATGTTCTCGACAGGCTCCAAAGGAGAAGCAGTAATGTGATAGGTACCGACTTGGCTGCTTGATTCCACCACTTTCTCACAGACTGAATGTGGATTCCTTCTATCTGTTCTATAAAAGTTTTCATGGTTTCTTCTCCGATGAACGTTAGAAAATCGTGCCCCTGCCACATGAGTCTACAATCACACTGGCAACTGGGTCCCATACATTCACAGTTAGATCAACCAAATCCAGCCGACAATTCTACTCCATCAGCTTCTTTTCTCGCACTTACTGTCTGTGGAACTCTCTTCTATATTCTTGCTTTCCTGATGCTACAACCTCCAGGAAGTTAAATGTAATGTCAATACCCATCTCTTAACAACTTGACTCCAGTTCTTTCTACACCACACTGTATATCTTTCCTTTCTCCCTACCTTTGCAACTGTCATCACACCTGTATTTCCATCCTTCTCTTACTCTTTTCGTATTTCTCTTTACTCTGCTCCTATCTAATCTTCTTCTCTTATGTAGCCTCCTGCTCATCAGTGGCGTCACCGTCTTGCTTGGGGAGAAACAATTAATATATATATATATATATATATATATATATATATATATATATATATATATAATCATTGATCTTCTTTATACACGTATAGTTTAGTTTTTATGAGTGAGTACATGAATATTGAAAGGCGAGATTTTGCATAGATGAGAAATTGATATACGTATATGATTCTGTTTATGTATATACAGATATGTATATGCAGACAGCAGTATATATATATATATATATATATATATATATATATATATATATTTGTGTGTGTGTGAATACTTGCGCGTACGTATGTAAATGTTTGGTTATTTTGTGAGAATATCATTTTTAATATACCATGCGTAAATATGAGTTATTATGTAATATATACGTATTTGTCTGGCCTTATTAAGTTTACACGTCAGATGTAGGGCTATATGTGTTTACGTACTTATGTGTTTGTATGTACGTGTGTAATAATTTTTTCTTCAATCTTTCTGAAATAAGGCTAAAGTTTTTCTAATGGGTCATATTCCAATTCGTTTTAAAAATGTTTTTTTTTCCGGGAAAACCTTTACCACGAAATGAAACAAATATAGAGTGGTCTGAAAAAATGACCTAATTAGTTCAGAGAAATAAATTATAATTTATAACCGCTTCATCTGATTTCATTTACACACACACACACACACACACATATATATATATATATATATATATATATACATGAACGAAGTCAAATCATGCATATTCGACACAGTTTTGGATTCTTCGCAGATAACCATCTCTGCTCTTAAATGTATCGTAATGTCAACAAATTTAAACATACAATGTTACAGAAAATCCCGAAAATTAGCAAAATGATTTTAACAACCGATATATTGAAATTATTTGTTTGAACTTTATTTTTAATCTATATTTGTATTGGAGCGATATTCTGTTTTTAATCACACAGTATATTTACATATTTATTTCTACCGGACTGATTTTTACGAAATTTTTTTTACGAAAATATGCGTCATTCGGCAAGATTCGAACTTGCGATCCCTATCAACATAGAGAAAACCACCAATATTTTAAGGAACTTCATATCATTCGTGGTCGAGTGGTCTAAGACGCACTTTTTGGCTTAACATTTGCAGATTGTAAGTAGCAGGGAAGCAACAAACTGAAAGAGCATTCTGTAGGGGAAATAGTGCGGGTAAAAAAACATATTAGCCTTGAAATTACGGTTAATTAAGTTTCACAGTAAAAGAATGAAACATACTAATCTAGGTTATGCGTAAATCCAGGCAGTCAATCTTGGATGGAGTAAAGATTATTACAACAATTACCATGATATAATATAATGTAAAGAAAAGACTGGTGGTAACTGAAAAGTAACTGAAAAAAGATTACATGTCAAGACCAATAAAATGCAGACGTATTATTTGTTCTTTGTCGAGATTAGTGGGATCTATGATCAGATAATACAGTAATGTTTAATTTATAAACATATGGGTATTTATAAATGTTCAATATGTATTCCGGCAAGATAAAATTACCTGGTACGACACCGTGAAACTAGCAAGTTATTCGATAGAATTTTTGCACTTCACGTCAAGTGAAAACATGATCTCAAGATGTCGCAATTAGTTTACACAACAACTTTTATGTACCGTTTAGCTTCTTTCTTTTAAAGTTCTTAACAATAATTGTTTCTCCGAACAATAATTGACTGAAAAATGTCACGGTAGATATTAGTTGAGTAACGTTCAGCGCAATTTCTGCTGAATTACTGGAATTTGAATTTGTACGGTCATATCGCCTGAAACACTGTCTCTCGTCAAATCACGTAGATAAGCAATGCCGAGACAGGCCAGTACTTTGATCGGTGAACGCTTAAGAATACTAGGTGTTGAATAAGTAGATGTGGGGATGACATAATCGATGACAGATTTTGTATTAAATTGATTTTTTTTCGTTTCGTTTCCTTCGGTTTTTCAACCTTACCAGTAGCAATTAATGAGCTCGAATTGCAATGGTTATGTTCGTATGTTACTTTCTCTTCAGCTCTCATGCATGTTACAGGAATATCTTCAATGTTCGATAACTTTCAGTTTTAAAACTCCATTGACCAATCTGATATTGGAATTACCCAGAGATTTATGGCTGGGATCGTCGGGATTGCAAATAAAAATGAGGAATCGGACAGAGGAGTTCCATGTCCAGTTCGGTTCGGTATTTTACCAACGCAAAAAAGTATGAACTCACTTCCTCTGTGTATAGTATGACTTATATCAATAAATTAATATTATCTCAATATGCATAAAAGTTCGCACATTATAAAAAAATAAACACTGTATTTAGATAAGCTGCAAAATATTCATATGCCGTGGAATAACATAGCAATAGAGTTTAAAATAATTTAGTACAAGGAATTATATTATTATTATCTCTGCTTTAAGACGGAGGAATTGTATTCAGTCGCGTTTTCCGTTTCTTTGTTTGTTTGCATGTTTAATTCTTTATTTATCCGTGTTCAAGATATTTCAATACCCTTCGATGGTATTGGATGACGTTTACAGTGATATTTAACCTCATGATTTTGGGTTCAATCCGGTACGAGATAAGGTTTCTGGGTTGGTTTATTGATAAAATTTACGTTTTTAAGTTTCGCATATCAATTATTGAATTACCTCCCCTAGACTATTTAAATTACTATATTATCTCCCTTGTTTTATTTCAAGTGTGCATTTAATTTTGAATGCAGTCTAATTTAATTTTTGGTATTTTCTCTTTTGAGAGCAGTCAAATTCATTCCAGTTATTTTTCATTTTAATAATCATCTCTTGCTAATCGATGAGATAATGGCGGTTTTGCTTTGGTGGAGTTTTGCGATATTTGAGTGCTATTTCTACTTATTTGTATTATTAATGTTATATATATATATTATGCAACGTAATACAGATTCCATTTGAAAATGATGAACATCGAAACACTATCCACGTTAAATGTAATTATAATTGTAAAAGCCATACATCTCTATTTAGTTTGTATGTTTCCGTAATGAAATATTTGGATACGCAGGTAGGATAACAGTGATCATCAGAATTAGAGCGAAGAGTTTTGGTGCATATGCTTCCTCTATACGGGATACAGGCTTTGGGCGATCATGTCTTGAAAGTGACATGACTGACTAGGCAGAAGATTAACCGGCAGTAGATTCCCATTGCTTTGTACGGTAGACTGGTTTCCAACAATGGCTATAGAACCCAATCTGTCCTATTATTTAACCAATAACTCGATGGAAGAGACGGATTAATACGTTACCCAAGTGTATTCGTGCGTAAGTGAATGCAAAACATTCAGCTCATTTCACATTAATCATCTTAAAAAGTGTATGAAACAATCTTTTTCAGCAATGATGTAAATAGATGTTCAGCTTTAGTGCTCTTGTTTTGAGTGGCAGTCAGCATTTTTTTCTTTTTAATAAAAAGAACACTCTTAATTCATCTCTCTGAATAGATCAGGATTGTGATGGGAACGGTACCAGAAATAAAAGAAATCTGAAATCTAATAAAAAAAATGAATAGTTGCTTGATGCGTTTCATTATAAACATATCTGCTGCACGTTCAACTCGATTTCTGATGCAAAATGGGATTGTGATTAATATATCCTGTTATATAGGGAACAGCACCTCGGGGAGAAAGAATAAGGGATTACAATATATATATATATATATGGTGCGAGAGATACACCTACATCTAAATAAGGAAAAATTAAAAAAAATAGTGATGTATCTTTTTAATAGAGATATTTAACTATATTACACAAAAAATATGAAGATAGTAAAAGGTGAATCTTTTCAATAAAATCGGCATTAGTTTTAAACAAGAATTCAAAAAGACTTTAAAATCTCCTGAATCTTTTCTGGGTGGTTCTCTATTGTAAGTTGCTGAATGCTACCATGATCCTTACTTTCAATTCATATTTGGTCTTAATAAGAATTGTTGTTAGCCTCTATTTCAACTGGGCAAGCATATAATAATCTAGGGGATTACAGACTGGAGACTTAGGTGGGCAGATTTAATGGGCGATTATGTCACAGAAATTGTCTAACAAACATGACCTGGTTTTCCTACCTTTGTCACATGATGATTATTTTTGTAAAAAAAATGTATTCCAGTAGCCACCCTGTTTAGCCAAGTTGGCACTACCTCCCCAATGCAATTGATGTAGGCCTCTGGGGTGAGTTTCTGGTTCTCATTAATTTATTAAATAGTTATATTCTAATCAGAAGATCAGAGAGGGTTTTCCTTCACAATCACCATTATATTCGTGCAACTCTTTCTAAATACGCTGCACTGATTAACAACTAAATATTCTGAAATTTTCGTATTTGAACATCTTGCGTGAAAGCCAAGCAATACAGCATGGCGTTTCCAAATTCTTAGAGGACAAAATTATGACGTCATGCTGCTCTTTTTCTTAGAGACGGTGCACGGCCTGTCCTACTGTACACTCGACAAAATACAAAACGAAACCTGTAAGTATAACAGGTAAAACTACTATGACTTAGATAATTTATTTAGACTCCAGCAGTATTTTAAAATTTTTCAAATATTTTTATCAAAGATGTAAAATAAATAACAATCATTTTCTGCGACCTCATTTCTAATAGCCGTTATACATGAAATCAGGCAAGACAAATTCAAACATTTAGATTACTAAAGAATATGAGCATGTAGACAATAAAATACTAGCATACGGATAGCACATTGGTCCATGATAATGTTGCGATAGTCGAAATTTCTTGTATAAAATTTTAAAAAGTATGAACATCGGTCATATTATACATATTTCGACCAAAACACACAAGAAATTATTGAAAATTTGAACAATGTCATAAAATATTAAACGTACAGAAAGAAATGCTCTTAGTAGGATACCGTTGAAAGAGAATTTCAACATCGGTCCCGATTCCAAGAGAGATACTCGGGCTGGTCAACTTGCTGGAACTATTATCAACGGGTGCAGAAAACACTAGGAAGTGGACTCGTCTCGGCCCAGTGCTGTCCAAAGTATTAACTGTGGTCCAGTCCAGGTGGCAAGATATAGTAGTAGTTGAGGAGTCTATACAACCATATTTCAAGCGCAAAGATGAAATAACTGAATAATGGTTGCCTGTTATGGGTGCAACGTGTTATCATACCAGGGCCGGGTAGACAAAAGATATTGGAGGATCTACATGATATGCACCCTGGTGTTTGTAGGATGAAAGCACTGGCACGAAGCTATGTGTGGTGGCCAGGAATAGACAAGGACATTGAAAGTTGTGTTCAAAGTTGTTAGGTATGTCAGGTTAACCGTAAAATGACTACCTTGGCCCCATTTCGTGGGAGGTCCTCCAGAAACCATGGTCCCGTATACATTTGGATTACGCAGGGTCATATGAAGGAACACTGTTTCTCATTATTGTAGACGCCTACTCAAAATGGTTAGATGTATCTTCTATGAATACATCCACCTCAAATGCTACGATTGGGACGTTGCGTCACCTTTTTGCAGAGCAGGGTTGGCCGGATCAGTGTGTGACTGATAATTGCACTGTTCTTTCTACTGAAAACTTGGAAGGATTTTGCTTGACAGGGGTTAAATGCTTGGTGGCATTTATATTAAATTGTGTCTTTATGTTTCGTCTTAATTTGTTGGGAGATCTCAGGATCGTGCTGGTCGAACAAGGCTTGCAGGCATTTTTTCGATGTATTTTTTTCAGCTTTGTACCAGGTCTCCAAGGATGTGCGTTGTGGTACAGTGGATATCGGCTCGGAACGAGAAACCGGGGAGCCGAGTTTGAATTCCAGTTGAATCCATTGGATTCACTTACGCGCAAATACCCTTGGGAAAGGTATTAATCCTTCTCTTCCTTCCAGTTATGGGTTAAATAGCAGGACAGATCGGCAACCAGTCTACCGCAGAAAGCAATGGCAACCTACTGCGGGATAATCTTCTGCCCAGTCAGTCATGTCTCTTTCGAGACATGAGCGCCCAAGCGTGTATCACGTATGGCACTTTAACTGACTGACCTGGTCTCCGAAAGGAATGACCAATCTTGTACGATATTTTGCGTGTATATATGTAATTTTGATTAAATATCGAATTCCTCTTCTATTATGTGCCCGGTTTATTCCAGACGTATACTGTCATGGCCCTTCAAATTTCACTGTCTCTTGTAGCTCTTCATATATTTGATCTTGTTTTTAATTCCAATTACTTTTCTGTCATTTGTGCACTCAATCCCATCAAGTATTTCACGTGTTGTTTTCCCTGTTTTCCTTTCTCTTTATTTGCCATGTTAGTATCATATTCTCCAAGCCATCGTTTCACATTACCGGTCCTGAGATTTCAGCTGATTCCTTTCGTGTTATTTATGTCTCCCTTCAGTTTCAATTCTCTTCAAACCTCGTTGTTACTCATATGTTCCTCCAGCTACCTTCTGTAGAGTCACATTTCTTTTGTATTTAGTTTTTCCTTGATTTCTCAGGAAAATGTCCAGCAATCGCTGCCACATACAAGGACAGATGTCACATAATAGTCCACATTCTTTTCTCTCTTTCCTACGAAATATTCCTGGCTCTCTATTGCGAATATAAACCAAAGATTTGAAGAACATTACCATGTCAAATGTAAATATACATTTACTCAGAAATTTAGATATGTAGCAGAGTTAATAATATTTCCTTTTACATACATTTATTTGTAGCTGACATTTACAAATACATGACTCACACATATAATGAGATTTACTGACAAATTATATATATATATATATATATATATATATATATATATATATTACTCATCCACAAATAAGCCGGTATCGCTGTATCACAGCTCATCAGTGTGGCTAGACATACACTTCCCACCAGCCTGGATCGAAAATTGATCGATTGCTGTCAGTAGGAGTCACTACATCCTAAGCCATAGGCGCATTGAATGAGAGAAACAAAATTTTAGTGTTATATACATGCGATGTATACACACGTTAGTCGTCGTGTGAACTCAATTCATTACTGGTGACAAACGCGTAAATCTCAGAAGTGCTAACATTTTTAAACTTTTCCCCTCCAGAGAACACAGTCATAATGAGAGCATAATATCATGTCGGGGCAAAAGTTTTTGCCGGTTTGAAAAGGGGCATTTAAATCATTGTAATTTATTTTATGCACATTGTTATTACTTAAACATATTACCATGATTTCTTTTAGGTTGTTAAAGGATCATTCATATGATTCTGTAATATTCACACCCATGTTCTCCAAAGAACCTGCGACAACGTGCTTTTTTTGTGAAACTTTGCTTTCACGACAAATTCAGACACCATTTTTGAGTAAGCTTTTCACAGGTGATGGGAAGAGGCATTTTGCCCAGTCCTGCATATTCTCATGACCGGGCTCCCTCGGGTTATCATTTATTTCCAGGATTACAAAAGAATTTAGATGGCCTTGGGTTAACGTCACCAGAAGAGACTGAACATGAGTTAGATTCATATTTCACATCAAAACCTAAAGAATTTTACAAGCGAGGCATTTATAAGCATGTTGAGAGATGGAATCAAGTTATAAAGAGCAAAGGTGATCGTTATTGTTATGACTAAAGTTTTTCCAAAAAAAGCAGTTTTTCATTTTCAAGATGAAATTCTAAATCGGTAAGAACTTTTGCACAGACCTTATATATATTTTAGTTATCCACATACAATCGTGTTTCCCTGTATCACAACCGATCCGTGGAAGGTTTTTCGACACGCGTATATCATCTCTTTTCATTCAACAATGAATTAGAACACTCTTAGTTATTGGGCGTGTATAATGATAATATACGCGCTAAAAAGTCTGCCTTCTTCTACCAAGCGCCCATAGCTCAGTGGTAGAATCGCCGACTGATAAGAATTTCGTCGGGTTTCAATCCTCTGTTAAAAGCAATCGGAGTCTAACCGTAGTGATGAGCTGTGATATAGCGAAACAGGTCTTGGGGATGACTATATATATATATATATATTATATATATATATATACGAATATTTCTATAAACATGTACATACGAATAAGTTTATGTAGATAGATAGATAGATTCTAAAATTGTTATTTACTGAGGATAACTTTTTTTCCTTAGTCTGGGACCTCGCCTTCATCAACGTCTGCTCCACCGTAATTTTGCGATCCTGTTCATTTTCTACAAATACTTTCATAGTAATTGTTCAGGTGATCACTTCTTTGAATTTATTTGCGGTATGAAACCGTGGACTTTACAATTTATTTGGCTACATGTAAATGTATATTCTATGCTGACAGTTTCTTTACTCGTGCTTCTCACTGGCGGAACATCCTTCCGTCTCCATATATCTAGACAACTTTAATATGCAAAAATATAAATGCCATCTCAGTCGCTATCTACTATAATACTTAGGAATGTTTCTAATTCTAACCTTTTCTTGCTCAGTCAAACTTTGTGTCTCAGGGGCTTCACTGACTTGAATGGGGTGAAATCTATTTAGAAAAAATTCATAAGGCTTCTACTTCCCTCGGTCTACACACAGGTAGTATCAGAAATCGCATTTATAAAATCTCTTCTCAACAAAATTTTACAATATTAACAGTCAAACCCCGTCTAGGATGAAAGATAATGCACATTCATTCAATTTATAAAGAAGTTAAAAAACTAAATATAATAAAAGCAAAAGAAAAATCGATGTTGATTTTTCTCCTGCATCACATTCCAAAGACTCCATACCAAAATCTTTCTGCACTTCTACAAAGAGCTGATTAGGTTGTTATACATATGCACACCGTTATATTCTGCCAGCCTAAAAAGTAATCATAATAGAAAGAATAGATGAAGATTCAGTAATTCGTTACACATCAGTAATCAATACAGATTATTGCCATCAATTTAGTGTCTGTACGAAAAATGTTTCCGTTTAAGCCAAGAAAAACTAAGTTTGGAAAGCATAATGCAAAGATAACGAAAGATATTCTGCATCAGTGAATTCTACGATATATATGGAATAACTATCTTAACATTCCTGAGATTTGCATGCAAACGACTTGCCGATTTGGTCTGCATATTAGGCGAAGTGACCTGTAAGAGCACAATAATGTAATGTCATATAGTCGAATCAAAAGGAAGTGCTTACCTGCGCATGCTCATTTCGCTACGATTTGCATCTAACCGGATATTAAGGAAGCCATTATGAAATGATTGTCAGCCTGCAGTAATGGCAGTGGTCTTTGCTGAATCCTCCTCGTTAGGGAGGAAATCGCGCGTTAACGATTGGCAATTGGGATTCCATTGCAGAATATATACTGATATCAATTGACGTTAATGTTTATGCGTAACGATGGAGAAATTTCCACTTGTTCATACACACACACACACGTATCTATAAATCTCTCAATCTCTCTCTCTCTTTATATATATATATATATATATATATATATATATATATATATATATGCATGCACATATTAACGGTACGTTTACGAGAATATATTTATGCGAGAATATACTAATGTGCAAACACAAACAATATATGCATACACATGGTAATGTTACTTTGGCGGGAACATGTTCATGTATATGCTCATAGACACACAGACACACACACACACGCGCGCGCGAACGCACGCACACACACACACATGTGTGTGTGTGTGTGTGTGCGTGTGTGTGTGTGTGTGTGTGTGTGTGTGTGTGTGTGTGCATGAATGAAGTTTTTGTCTGATTTTTCATAATATATAAGTCTATATTTTTATGTCTATTTCAATATCTTAATTGGAAAAATAAATTTAACAATTAAATGAAATTGTATTATTTTTCTATATTTTCTAATGGGTTTCTGTTCACATTCTCTATTTTTATTTTCCCTTTCTTTCATTTCCTCACTTTCATTTTTTATTCGTTTAAATATGTGTGTTATTTTTAACTTTTTATTGCATATGTATATATTCTTCACTAAATAATGTTTGCGTGATTAATTCTATCTGTGCATGAAGCACCTTTTTTCATTTTACCTTTGTTTAATTTCTTGGGCATTCTTTTATGCTTGTGAAATTTAATTCCTTACTTTTATTGTGCAATTTCTTTGATTTAATGTATCTAAACTCAATTTCTTCCGGTTTAAAAATCCCTCTGCCATAAACGGTTTTCTAAAATATTCTGATTGAATTTAACATTTACTTATTCATCAATAGTATAAACGGGATACCTTAATAAATTTTCTTACATTGCGGAAAGAATATCTCGATTATTAACCGTTTCATTATGTATTGAGTTTTTTTTTCTTAATGTATTTGTTCTGGATAAAATGAATTGAGCTATCTATGTCTATTTAATTGATAATCTATATTCATTAGAAAAAGCTTTTGGATTATCTTCTGCATCTTAACGGATTGTCATTCTCTCCTATATATATATCGCAAAAAGTTTTCTTCTGTCCAAATCTACCACTCTCACTCTTTTGTTCTCTCTCTACTATCTGGATGATATTTCGTTTGTCACTCTCTCTCTCTCTCTCTCTCTCTATATATATATATATATATATATGTGATAGTACGTGTAGCATAAATATATATACATATGCATATATATATATATATATATATATATATATATGCATATGTATATATATTTATGCTACACGTACTATCACTATATATATATATATATATATATATATAGAGAGAGAGAGAGAGAGAGAGAGAGAGTGACAAACGAAATATCATCCAGATATATATATATATATATATATGCATATGTATATATATTTATGCTACACGTACTATCACATATATATATATATATATATATATATATATAGAGAGAGAGAGAGAGATGTTTGTTTTTATATAAATAAACATATTCTTTATATCTGCGTGTGCATCGACATGTATATAGAAGAAAATGTACGAGAAACCGTGAATGATTTGTTTAAAATGTAGATTTATTGTTATTATTGTTACTAATATTACTTGCTTTTTGTATAAAATATTTAATGTCCATATTTGTGTCGCTACTCGTGTTTCGAGTATAAACTTTACTCTCCTTATGTGAATAAACTTGCGACTTTACATATTGTGATCTGTTTGTCTTTCTGACCGCCTAAAATGCCTTGTATATATAATTAAGTTGTCGGTGAGGATGTCAAAATTTAATATTCGTGCATGCTTATTTGTAGGTATCTTTTATGATAACGTGTATTTCCACACAACTACATTCACTCATTGTACATATACACACGCGAAAATAATATTTCTTTCCGGCTCTTTTACGGGATGTATATACAGTAGACACGTGTTACACCCAGACAGAAGAAGCAGAACCAGAGAACACAGAGGAAGACTGTTCACAGCTGCCCAAAATAGCAGCAGCCTATTGCGAGGTTCGCGCTCTTCAATATCATGCAATTCTTTTACACACCCGCACTAATTGCAGGATGCAAGTTGATGCCTTTTTATTTTTTTGAATAACACTTGTACAAGTTAGTACAGTTGGCATTAGATGTCTCGTCGACATAACACGTAAGTCCAGCTCACCTTCTCTTACTGAATCTATCTTCTAAAATTCACAAGATGAATCTATTCACAAATTCAGTATTCTACAACAAATTTCTATCAATTTTAATCCAAACATAAATTATATTTGACCCAGCTAAGTCTTCCAGCAACAAAGAACTTTGCAACTTACCTAAGCACTTTAACACAATCTTCTGCAGAAGATGAATGACAAATTAATCAGACACACTCAACGTCTGTACAAAATATGTAAATCTTGTTATTTGTTAATACACCTTATTTTATAATAAATAATGCTTTAATCATTTATTCAATGTTCCATTTGTTATTGCAACCTTATAAATTTATTGTTAGAATGCAGAAATTTAGTTATGAAGTTTTTGGGAATGACCTTGCTCCATGTCAAATTCAAACCTATAATTCCTATATATATTGAGGCCCCAACAATTGATAACCCCGACGATTCTACAGTAATATTGACGATTCTCCAACAATTGGTAAGCCCGACAATTCTACAGCAATATCATCGACGTCTGAACACATTAAATTCTACAGCAATTTTCACTTCCCAACGCACATGGAACGTCCGGAGAATTTCGACCAGGCAAATATTCGACCCAAACGGCAAATAAAGCTTGAAGTCCGACCTACAGTCTTTGAAACCCTTTAAAGATATGGTCTAACAGTGGTTTAATATAAATTGTCTCGTTTTTCAACACATCATCTCTCATTGCGGTCCAGCAAATCATCCTGATTTCAGTTTTCAAGGAAAAACATGGCAGGTACATACGCCTTAGTTAAAAGTCCCAATTTATCTTGTTTCATCGCGCATTCGTCCGTCGGTTTCAACAATTAGAAAACTAATATTCTTCTGAGACACGAAACAAAAAAATTAAATATTGCATCAAACTAATTTTTAAAAAAGATTTCTTCAACAAAGTCTTCTCGTCTTCGACTTGTTTGGGCGCCAACACAAAACAAAATGCCACACGTTGTTGGATTTCCTCAACAGTAAGTCTGTTCTATAATGAACATTTTAAATTCTTTCTCATTTCTATCGGTTCCTAAGAAACATTCCTTTTTATTACGTTGTTTTCGGCATATCTTCTGAATTGTTTCTCATATTTTTCATAGTTTATGATAAGTTTGGATAATTGACTTCTTCGAGCATTTTCCTAAGAAAACATTCAGCTATTATGTCAGCAGAACTATTTCGTGAGATTCATTATAGTTTTCAATTTCCTCGCTATTTCAGAGTAACGTCAACGTAATATAGACCTACGTCTTTACTGACTGAACAGCGTCCATTGTTTTCGACACATAGTTTAAATCTTTTATCGAGGTGACTTAATCCTTCCGAACTTTTGAAAATCCTTCGAATCTTATTCAACTTAATTTGAACAACCGACACCTACTTATTTTGATTCCTAACATATTATTTAAACCTTGAAAAAATGGTTTTTAAACAGCAGTAGTCTTCAATCAGGAATTTGCGCCAAAATAATTTTCCAAGAGCCCGCCAAAATATTATCATCAATCATGGCGACTAACAAGACAATATGGCTACCTCGTCTCATCAACCAGTTCTCCTGTCCTCTTTCTTCGCTGCAACCAGTTAATAATGGGACTGGTGCTTCCACAAATCTTTTCGAATTAGAATTTATATTCGAAGTCATCCTCATTCAGCACTCATCTTATCGGCACACTCATCACTTCTGGACCGCGCAGAGAAACTCAACATGTCGACTCAATGAAACACTTTCTCTGGGACTCTCAAAGATGCACAACACCATATCTTGAGACGATGGAAACTCAAAAATCACAAGCACCACTAACCCTGTCAACACCAGAGCAACATATTAAGATATTACCAGCCTGCAGAATTTATGAACAATTAAAAAAAGTTATGTGTTAATTTTTTTTCGAATTTCCGCCAGGGAATTATGATCACGTTTCGTTCCACACAACTACATTCACTCATTTACATATACACACGCGAAAATCACGTGATAATCTTTCTTTCCTGCTCTTTTACGGGATGTATATACAGCAGACACGTGGTACACACAGACAGTAGCAGCAGAACCAGTGAACACAAAGGAAGGCTGTTCACAGCCGCTAGCAATAGCAGCAGATGAATTCACAAATTCAGTCTTCTACACCAAATTTCTATCATTATTAATCCAAACATAAATTACAATTGACGCAGCTAAATCTTCCCGCAATAAAAAACTTTGCAACTTACCTAAACACTTTAACACAATCTTCTGCAGAAAATGAAAGTCATTTTAATCAGACACACTCAACACTTTTTTTAAATTTTTTGTGCGTTTTTATTTAATTTATCTGTGTGTGTTTGTCTTAGGTTTTTATGTTGTTTTGTTGATGGAAAGCTTGTAATTATTTATAATCAGTTATTCCTGCTTTATGAGTGTGTTATAATCTGCAATTTGATAGATAGGCATTATTCTGAATTTACCTCGTAGAAGTATTGAGAAACGTACAATTTCATATTTCGGCTAGTTTAATGTTACGTCTGTGAAGGTTAACTCTTTTATTAAAGCATTGTGCCACCCACGCGTATAATTTTGCGCATTCATTGCATTTTAGAGTATACATTACGTTTTTTTGAATTGCAACTCAGATTTGTTTTTATTTCGAATGTAAATGCGTTTTCGAACTTGAAGTGAGTTTCTTCTATTATTATATTGCCAACACCATATCTATTTTGTTGTATTCTCTTACCCGCTGCGTTGTGTGATGAAGTTAGTATATTTTTTAAAATTTTGATGTTGTCGTTTACTTTCAATTTTTTAGTTGTCTTTAATATTTATATTGTTTTATCTTTTTTATTGAATAATTCTATGTGTCTTTTTATTTTGGTAATTAATTCTGTTTTTCTTCTTCTTTGTGGACACGTATGTAAGTATATTTTCTTGTTTATGATTTTTTTATTTCGGAAATATTCTAATGGTATTTCTTTTGGCAGTTCTAAACCCCGGCTTAATAGCTAAGGAGAGTATTCTATTATTTGCAGCATTTTTTGTATTTACTATAGACGTATTTTACGAAGTGTTTCGTCAGCTACTATTGTGCAAATTTGTTGTGCTAGGATGTAGGGAATGGATTTTAAACAATTTTTAGATTAGTGATTGTTGAAATGGAGGGATTATTGGACGTCTGTGGGATCATGCCAGAAAGTCTATGATGATATAATTGTTGTTTGTTCTTTATGATTATGTCTAGGATTAGCAATACATTATAGTTAATTTTGGGATGCAAGTTTTGAAGTACATTGTAGATTATTTTTATGTCCCTTCATGTTGATCTTCAAAAGATAAAACAATCATCTAGATATCTTTTCCATGATTTAGTGAATTCTATTTGTATGCCTTTCTTATATTTTTATCCTATTTGATTGTATAGGTTTTCGTCTAGATATGCTAGTGTGAGTGCTGCATATGTCGGTGCCATTTCTGACCCCATTTTGATAGCTATTTTTTTAATATAATTCTCATAGTTAAATTGGAAAGAATTGTTTTCTAAAATGAATTCTCTACTCTGTAGAATAACAT